>PVJX010004770.1:0-91250 GCA_004027295.1 Dolichotis patagonum
TCCCTTTCCTTCTCCCTTCTCCCTTCTCCCTTCTCCCTTCTCCCTTCTCCCTTCTCCCTCTCTCCTTTCCTCTCCTCCCCTCTCCCTTCCCCCACAGGCTGGGAACCAAACCTAGGGTCTCACGCATGCTAGGCTGGTGATCTACCACACAGCTACCCCAGTCCTCAGTGAACACCATTGACCTCAGACCTCCACATGAAATTTCACCTTTAATGAGAACCAACAGCAGCAGTTAGAATGTAGAGAGTCCCTGATGGTCTCCCTGAAGCTTTGACTGAATTAGGACCATAAGTAGGAGACTGAGAAATATACACTCCCACACAGGTAGGGGAAGACTGAGGCCCCAGGACTGGTTCTAACCAACTCCTTGATCAAGGACAATTCATCTCAATGAAGATGTCTTTACAAGACAATCTACTCATGTCGGCCTTTTGCTTCTAAATGTCAGCTCATCGATAACACACTTGCTCCAGCAAATTTCCATCAGAGTAATAACCAAGCTATGGCTGTTCATACAGATGCACCTTGTACCTCAATGGCCTGAGCCCCAGAGCACCCTTCCAGAAGCACTGTGTAAGACTAGCCTTCTCCTTTCTGCACAGAGAGCGTGTGTCTGACCAGACCAGCCTGGCTTTCTCTGTCTGATGAGTGATACCTCTCTTTCCATCATTTAATTTCAGATCTTCTGGGATGGTTTATTGTCCTTTGACAAGTTTAAGGCCCATTTGTCTCCTGCTGCCAGCTTTCCGCCCAGTGCCCGATGTAGGTTAGGGCTGGGCATACATTCACATAAAACTCAGAAGACAAAGCTACTGGGAAGACATGCTGTGGTTTCCCTAGGTAACACAGCTAGCTGGCAGCAGGACTGTATTTAGAAACTTTGACACCCACTGTCACAGAGCAGTCAGGAAGCCTTGTTTGCAATTATCCTTCAGCATAACAGAAGGACAAAGGCACCCCCACTTTATACACAGAGCCCTGGATCATGGACACATCTCAGAAAGCTAAGGGACTTGTTTTAAAAAGAGGCAAGAAGAGGAAGCTGTGTGTGTATGTGTGTGTGCGTACAAAGGTCTCATAATGCTTTGTTTCTACTATCATCAGGACGAAGGCATTGGACCACCCTCATCCTTTCACCATAAGGGTGAACTGGAAATGGTTTTCCTCTTAAAGTGGGGATTAGTATTGATTGTCAACCTTGTTTGCCTTGATGGGCATCCAGCCTTAGAGGGTCCCTGTGGACAGGGCTGTGGAGTGACCAGCCCTCTTACTCTTGACCTGGAATCTGAGTGTACTCTCATACACTGACCACAGTTAACATGAGGCACTTTGGTGGGCTGTTTGACATCTTTCCTCATTGATGCTTCCTGTTCAGTGTAGAAATCTAACATCTCAGAGTTCCCAGCATTTGATATTCTGGACATTTTGGTTTGAACAAGTCTTGGCTGCAGGGCTGTCCAGTTCAGCAGCATCCCTGGTCTCTGCATGCTAAAGGCCATTAGCATACTATTTCCACATCTGGATTACCAGAAATGTCTCCAGACTGTCCAAATGTGCCCTGGAATGCAATGTTACCCTTAGCTGAGGACTACTGTCATAGACAAAAGGACAGATGACCTCTGAACCCTTTTCCCCTCTTTCTTCTTGAATCCCCCTACTTTCCCTAGGAACATCTCTAGTCTCTCTAAGTTTTGGCCACTGGGTATGATCAGAATTAGCTACCAACTAGAGAAATGCAACCATCTGTAGGACTCACAGAGGGTGTCTATCTCCCCAGCCGGACCCAGCTCTGCATGAGCAAAGCCTGTCTTTCTGCTTCTCTCTTCAAGCCCATAGTGCACACTTGGCTTGGGATGCTTGATTAAATGTGCTTTGCTGTCCCAGAGCCCAGTAACAGGAAAGGAGGCCTGTGAGTGTTCCTGACCTGACTTTGGTATGTGAGTGAGGTTCAGAATGAGCCTTGGTAATTACTAAGGAAGAGAGGGAGGAAGTCTCCATGTCCAGTGGATTGCATTTTGATGTGGCTATAGAATCTTGCATCATAAGGTCAGATTATCAAGAATTAACAAAAAACAGGAAAGTGTGGATGGGCAGGAAATTTTAAAAGGAGGCTTCCTGGTTGCTGGAGTGGCGGTAACACATTAAATGCTACTTGTAGGGAGCCAGTCAATTGTCAGTCTTGAGTTTTTAATTTCCTGCCATAGTTTCCTCATGATCAGGAGGCAAACAAATGGTCCTTGGGCAGCTGATGGGGCTACAGGAAATAGAGCTGAGCAGTGCCACAAGGCACAGAAACAGACGCAAACACAGGCACTGAGACCCAAGTAAACAATATTTGCAATCCCATCTCAGCAGGGGAGGGCGCTGCCAAGCGATAGTAACCCAGGTGATGCCACATTTTGCAAAATTGGTTGCCGTAATTTGCAAGGAAAAAACAGACCCTAAGGTGCTATTCCTGAGTGTGGTGGTCTGTAGAGTCCAGGCACCTCCTCTACCCAGTGCCCCACTACAGGGATAGAAAGCTGCAGGGTATTCAAAAGTGCAGACTCCAGGCGCCCTAGGCACCCACTGCTCCATAGGGTTTAAAGGATGTCACAGTTCCACAAGGTTTTAGTTCCAAGGGGCACCAAGCAGAACGTGCAGCTCAAACCCCTCATTTTATAGCTAAAGAAAGAAACAATCCATCAGTGATGCCAGTGAGATGAGTAGATCTGGGATGTGAAGTTTGTCAGAGAAAACTCCAGCCCTTGGTTTCTCCCCCGCCTGTCCCTCCCTAAACCCAAAAGTCCCATTTTCTACCAACATCAGGGACGATAGCGTCCCAGGGTACAGCCTGCGCAGACGCAAGTGAGGTACTGTTAGGGGTTGCTGAGCACCCACCTCCACGGCTTCAGGCACGGGCCAGACGCTGTTGGTCTTCCTGGCGCCCACACGGAGCTTGGCGGCCTTGTAGATCTTCCAGTACACGAAGAGCACCACGCAAAGCGGCAGGTAGAAGGCGCCCACGGTGGAGAAGACGGCGTAGGAGGGCTCTCGGCTCACCTGGCACTCCTCGCGGTGCTCAGAGTACGTCTCCCCCCAGCCGAACAGCAGCGGGGCCAGAGAGATGACAGCAGAGAGTGCCCAGGTGAGCGCGATCATTACATTGGACGCGCGCTTTCGGGCGCGGGTGGTGTACTCCAGGTGCCGTGCGATGGACCAGTAGCGGTCCAGGGCTATGGCCGTCACATTCCAGATGCTAGCCGTGCAACACAGCACATCGCACGCCACCCACAGCTGGCACAGCCTCCGGCCCAGCTGCCAGCGGCGCCCAGAGAGCTCATGCACCAGACTCAGTGGCATGACCAGCGCGGCCACCAGCACATCGGAGACAGCCATGGAGGCCACCAGGTTATGCGGGACGCGGTGGAAGGTGCGCACCCGGAGGATGGTGGCCAGAACCAGCAGGTTCCAGGCGAACGTGGCTGCTACCAGAAGGCCCAGCAAGGTCAGAACGAGCATGCTGAAGACAGAAAGCAAAGGCGGGCTGGGGCGCAGGTCCTCGGCGCCCAGGCTGTGGTTAGACTCCGGAGAGGATGGGGTGGAGAGGGTAAAGGAGAAGTTCACGAGCAGATCCATCGCTAGGGCGGGACACCGGCGCGGCAAGCATGCAGCAGGGTGTTCAAGACTCCAGGCGACCCCCTGCGCTCGGAAGCAGTCTGGATGTTCACGGCCTTTGGCAGGTGGCGGGGCGTCTGGAGGACGAAGGTGGCCCCAGCCTCCAGCCTGAGCGTCCAGAGAGACCTGGAGGAGGGCACTGGGCTGCAAGTCCGTGAGCCTGGAGCCCTCGGAGGCCAGGACAGCTGGGTCAAAGAGCTAGGTCACATGCCGCGGGTTCCTCACCTGGGAGAAGACTGCTGTCCAGTAGCCTGGAGTCCAGCATCCCAGGGTTGGCCCTGCAGAGAGCTGGTGCTCGGAGCTCGTCCGTGCGTCAGAGCCGAACTCTCGGCGTTGCTCCCGCCGCCAACCCCCCTCCTGCCCACAGCCTCAGCTCCTCCCTAGGGAAGCCACGTAGGTACCTGCTCCCGGGAGCTGCCTCCTGATCCGGCCGCCTCCCTTTCCCACTCCGGCAGGGGCTGCGGCTCCAGGAAGGGGATGCTGGCGCGCCCACCAGACCTGCCTTATCAAAGTGGGATCCAGCCCTACGTAAGGCATCAGCTGATGAAGCCGCCAGTCCCGCCTGACTCCGCGCGCGGCTGTGGCGCTGTCCGCGGTGCCGCGCGCTCACCGTGCGTCGCGCAGAGCAGAGCAGAACTGAGCGCAGCAGGAGTTGCGTCTGCCGCTGTCCGCGGTGCTGACACAGCCTGTGGCCGTGCTGTCCGAGGTCCTGCTGCTTTCGCCTGAAATAGTCCTTTGTCTGGAACAGTTAGCCAGTGAACTTTCGGCACCTGTCCTGGAGCTGGCGTGGGACCTCGAGCACCGTCTTCCACTTCTCCCAGCTGCAGTCCGGGGTGTTGCGCCTACTTTTCCCATCCAGATTTGAGTATCTGATTGCTTCCTTTGTACACGACTTCTGGTCGTTTCCCTTAAAAGTGTTTTCTTATGGGTGAAAAGGCAAGATGACATTTTCTGCTACTCTCAGAGATGTCCAGGTATTGGAGCTAGAAGGCCTACCCCAGAGAGAAGCTGAGACAGCTCTCCACCCATAAACTGAATTTGCTGCTGTGACAGGAACAGTTGCATACAAGACGTTATAAATGCTGTTTTACAAAAAGAGAAGGGGCACACTTAACTCCCCTCCACCCACAAATGACCAGATGTACGTCCCCAGAAATTAGGAAAATATTAAAAGGTACTATCCAGAAGTTTTAATCTACTACCTAGCTAGTGTTGGGAATCAAAACCAGGGCCTGAGCATGCTAGGCAACTGCCCTACTGTTTATTTATTTAAGTTTTGAGACAGTGTCTTGCTATGTAGTGCAGGCTGGTTTTGAATTCACTTACACAGTCCAGACTGGTCTTGAACTCATGGCAATCTTCCTGCCTCAGCCTTCTGAGTGCTGGGACTACAGATATATGCCACCATGCCTGGTGCCACTCTAACATTAGCTACATCTCCAGTCCCATAAAATATGTTAGGACTTGCAGCAACTCATAGAGAGACACATGATGGAGCAAGATGAAATAAGTTGAAATAAGGAAAACTATCTGACAGAAAGGAATGTAGGATAATATTTTTTAAAGTGAATTCAATGGGTATCATGAAGTCCTGTACATATACTACATGTAAATTTGGTCAAAAAATTTCTAATCATTTGAAAACAAGAAGCAGATTATTTTACAAGTTTCTATTTCTCACAAAGTAAAACAAGTATCAGTAGAGTGTACTGAGAAGTTAGTCTTCCTGTGGTAATTTCAGAGCCATGGAATGCACTCTTAAAAACACAGCTATTCTATGAGGGCAAAAAATTGGGAGTGGATATGCATTAGCTTGTTATTGAAGTGTTTGAAGAATAAGATTAGTACATGGTTTTGGAAACTTTGTGCTAGTGGCTAATACAGTGATCTTTCCATAACCATTGACAAGAGCAGAATGGTGTCCAACAGACAAGCAGTCCTAGACTCAATACATGGACAGTCAGTGAGAGAATTGCTTAACTCATCATTCAAAATAAACCAAGGAAAGATGACCAGAGAGCCAATAGCCCAATAAGGAAGCCAGTTACCAGGCTCAACCCACTTCTCAGGCCCAAAGAGGGGTCAAGTGCCTATGAGAAAAACCCCTGCCACACAGCAGCAGTGATATTCCCTGAAGTATCTGCAGTACTCCTCCCCAGACAACTTATAGCTATCTGGACAGGTAACTGTGCACCAGGAAAAGGAAATACCCGGCGGGTGAACTGACTTTGACATTCAGGGGCACGCCATTGGCTGGCCTCCCTGCTAGAGAAGTGGTAGGTAGAAGTCAGCTAATAGTGGAGCCCAGTCGAAGCCTGGCTCATGGTGATGCACTGGGCCACTGTTCCTGCTCCATGGTGGCCTCTCCAGTTCCCCAGGATATCATCAGATGTATATCACTGGCAGAATGCCACTTTGGTGTCTTGACCTTCAGAGTAAAAGTTACTATAACAGGCAGGTCAAAGGGAGTCTCCAAAACTTCTCCCTCGAAGTAGGAGCTGAGATAGCAAATAACAACAGTACTTCAGAGGAGAGTCTGATGGCAGAGATTGTGGATTCCTGTCCCAGTCACGTATAATCGAGTTGGTCTCTACAAAAACTGGGTTGTGACAGAGAACAGCGATCTACCACAGACACTCCTCAGGACCAGCCACATCACTGGTGGTGCAGGATGCGTGGGTGGGTGTATTTGCTAGAGTGGGTCCACACAGACTACGATATGGGACACTCGGTTATTGATCTGGCTATGGATCATTTTTGTTCCTCTAAGAAGGGGAATGGAAGTGATTTTAATTCATGAGGAGCAGACAATGTAAGCATTATGTTCTTGCTCCCCTTTCCCTCTCTCTGCCATACAAGCAGAAGAAATTGGCTCATTCAGATTTTCAAAGCGTGTCTCATGATCCCTAGAGGTCCCCAGTCCCTTTCAGTGGGTCATGAAAGGTCAGGTTATTTTGACAATGACGCTAAGCGTTTGTTTACTTCTTCAGTCTGTTGACTTTTGTGCTGATGGTGCAGAGTGGCAGTGGGCATACGTGGGGGACCTGCACACAGACCACAGAAGTGATATGAAACCAAGACCATGGTCACTGGCATCCTGCACTGCCCTGCACCCACAAGAAAAATAAAAACTGCAGGTTTCACTTAAGAATGTCTTTAAGGATGTGATAAAGTTAGCAATTATATTAGAACTTGACCTTTGAATGTTTATCCCAAATGCCTGCACACTGGTCTCTGCCTCAGAATACATTTCCTGAGAGCAAAAGCCAAGGCCGCTATCCAAGCGCCTGAATGGAATGGGCAACATTATGCTGTACAAGAAGAGAGAGGAGGCCTGAGGTCACTGTTTATATTTAGATGTCCCCGGAAACCTCGTGTGTTCGTAGATGGGCACTCGGGAGGTGGCTGCAGTGTAGACTCCCTGCTGACTGTGGTAGGCAGTGGGGCCCAGCTGGAAGAGGCAGTTGCTGGGGACTTAGCCTGGGAGAATTCAGCTCCCTCTCCTGCTCCTCTCTTCCACCTGTTTCCTGTCCACACGTGTTGTGAGTAGCTCTGCTCTGCCAGGCCCCTCTGCTGTGCCACCTGCCTTGGGGTCAGCTAACTATGGTCTAAAATGTGAGCCAGAAGAAATCTCCCCTTCCTTCAGCCACGGGTGTTTGGTACTGTGTCTCAGCTACAAGAAGAGTGACTTAGACAAAGGGGGTGATTAAAAGGACTAGGATGTGATGTGTATGTACCAACTGCCCATGACGACTGTATCACGATGTACTGCAAATGTAGACTAATAAACATGTGTGAAAAGATGAGTCCTCACACCGTGCTCACATCTCTGTGCACTCAGCAAGTGCACATGGTGAGATAACCATCAAACACCAGGCCCCTTTAGAAAGCTGGCTTTCTAAAAAAGAAAAGTACTGGTGCTTAGTTAGACTTCTATCGGGCAAGGCTACTCCAGTGGAATTACGGAGGCGAGATTTTAGAGATCTCACGCTAGAACAAGTGGGTGATTCTCATTTGCTTCGCCCTGACATTTTCTGTGATGTAAGGGGCTAGCTGTGAACCTTCAGGCTGTGGTTACAACAGTGATGTTACGTTATTATCTCAGGAGGTTTCCACTGTCAGCATGAGTGACATTTCCTGTCACTCTTGGGACAGGAGCAAAATCAAAGTTATCCTTAGTTTGCTTTTCTCTCCTTGCATTCTTCAGCAAGCAGGAAAAATGTAACAGGACACAGGGCATAGGAGGGGGTGGGGATTGCCAGAGCCCTGTTGCCCCTTGTTGTTCTGTTTTGGTTTTTGGAAGCAGGGTTGCTATGTAGTCCAGGCTGGCCTTGAACTTACTCTGTTGCCCAGGCTGGCTTCAGACCCATGACTACCCTTGTGCCTCAGCCTCCCACTTGCTGGGATACAGTTGTGCACCACCACGCCCAGCTTGAAAACTAAATCCCTAAATCCTGAGGTTTTGGCATTTGGAGGTGAGGACTTCGGGAGGTAATTAGAGTTGGATGAGGTCAGGACATCGGCTTCTTATTATGACTTCAGTGATCTCAGGAGCAGAGGAAAAGAGATCCTCAGGTAAGTGTGCCCTGTCTTGCCATTTAACACCACAGCAGAAAGGCCCCCTCCAGACTTCCAGTCTCCACAGGTCATTCTGTCTCAGGTGCTTGATTACAGTAACTGAAAATAAAGTCACACACATAGTACCTAAAGCTAGAGAATGCTGTCTTGGGGACTCAGAGAATGTCCCCTTCACCAAGCCCATCTGGGAGGGGCTTCTGGAGCGAGGTGTGGTGGCACACGCCAGCAGTCCTGGTCCTCTAGGAGGCTGAGGCAGGAGGACTACAGCTTCAGCGTGGGCAACTTAGTGACTTAGGGAGATCCTGTCTTGAAAATAAAAAACCTGACAAAGGCTGGGGATCTAGCCTCCTGCAAAGACCCTGGATGAACCCCCGTTTGTCTGTTTTTTAAAGAAATCGATTAGTGAAAAGCTCTCCCCAGAAGCTGGGAGTGACAGTAAGAAATGTGGCTGGCAGAGCAGGACTCACCTCTCCTGCAGGGGACAGAGTTCCAAGCTATAGGTGTGTCCATCTGACCAGCAGAGGCTGGAGCTCATCCCACTGGGACAAAGGAAGGGTGGCCGGGGATGCCTGAGCCTCGGCACCCCCAGGGGTGGAATAGGCAGGCAGCCAGTAAGGAGCTTTAACACCTTGCAGCCCAAGCAGAAAAGCCTAAACCAGAGGCACAGCAGGCCGAGTCACCCCAACAAGAGGCCACATTCTGTCACTGGGTTCTCAAACATGAGGTCTACAGCCACTGCCTAGAGAGAAGCTATGTGCCTAGGGCAAGGAGCCTGTGACACTGCAGGTAGCACATGTTAGCACACTTCCTCAGGTCTGGCCCCAGAGGGATCTACAGCCACACCAAGGGCTGCTGATGGTGGAAAAGTGAGCACCCAGACATGTTGCAGGTGTTCGGACCTGAGGCTGCAAAGCACCATCAGAACCTGCTGAATCTCTTCTGCCTCACTCTCAGTGCAGCAGGGACACTGTGCACATGCACACTTGAGCCACCTTTGACCCTCCCACCCACTCAAGGTGGCCTGCGAGGCTGTTTGCTCTGCAGCCTGGACTCGGTGATGAGCACACCCCTTCTTTGTGCTTCACTTAAAACTGATGGCCTTAGCTGCCTGTGGCAGTGTACATCTATAATTCCAGCACTTGGAAGGCTGAGTCAGAAGCATCATGGTGAGTTTGAGGCCAGCCTGGGCTACCTAATGAGACCGTATCTCAAAAACACATAACAAAAACTGATAGCTTATCAGTAACTTACGGGCTCAGAGAAGCTATCCAAGGGTCCAAAACACAATAGGACAAAATCCTAGAGCCTCTCTCTCAAAGGGGTGTCCCTTCACATCAGAGAGGAGACTCTGACATACTTCATAGCCCCAGATCCTCCTGCAGACCTCTGCTGGCTTCCAGCTCTCACTTTGTGGCAGGCAGCTAGTTACTAGGGTACCATTAGGTAGTTTCTGCTGCACAGATACGTCTTGCTGCTCACCATCAAAGGCCAGCTGGGGTCCTCTGGTACAGCAGGTTTCCTGAAGGCCAGTTACACAGAGCAGGAGAGTTGCCAACACTCTGAAGGTGATTTGACAATCATGCCACGTCAAAGTGGATTGCTTCCGGTTTCCTTTACCAAGTGGACAGCACTTACCTAGTACCTGCGCACGGGTATGTGCTAGTTTACCCCACTAACAATACAGCGTGTGAGACCACAGCTGCAGTAGCTGTGAGACCAACTCATTTACCTTTGCACCAGACAAACAGGGGATTTGAGCAGTGGTGGAGTAGGAACCAAGGCCCTGACACTGGAATGTCTGAAGTCACACGGCTAGGCAGGAGAATTCACAGGCTTTACCTCAGCTCTTCCTTCCTTCCGTTATAAGCCCCTCCCTCCATGGAACTAGACATTGTGCAAATGGCAAATGAACAGTAAAGCACCGAGGAACTGCCTGACCCTGTGTGTTCGCTGACCCACGAGCTGAGGTTTTGTCATCCGCCCTCCATCATCCCACGCTGACTGGGCACTGCATGCCACTACGGTCTGGCAGTCAGCGTGGCAGAAAGAGTCCAGTGTTCCCCTCTGTCCCTTGTCTCTGTGGAACTTTAAAAGGCTTCCTTAACAATGAAATTCTGATTTGTTCGTTTATCTTTTCTACTACCCTAATGTACCTCTTTCATATAAAGTGACCAGCATAGCAGAGCCTCACATGTCCTGTGTCACTCAGCTTCCACACATCAATTCACGGTCCATTTTGTCTTATCTCTACCTGCAACTGCCTTTTCTCTCTACCCAGCACAGTTTGGGTAATTTTGAAGCAAATCCCATGGCAGTATTCTATCCACCAAATATTTTAGCTTGCACTTCCAAAATAAGGACTCTAAAAACATAATCACATGCATTATTGCACCTGAAGGGTTTAACCCTACTGGGACTCTGGCCCAAGACCAGCAATCTTCTGCTCAGAGGTATAATGATAGAATAAAACAAAGGCAAAACATTTTGGTTACAAGGCGCACCAGGATGGTCAAGCCCAGTGACAGACTAGGACACGAGGCACCAGTGTCCTTGGCATTTATTAGGTGCACAGCTTGATTGAGGGTGTGCTGGTGGGCTGCAGGACGCTGTGGGGGTGAACCACTGACACAGTCAAGGTTCAGGGATGGAGGAACAATGCATTTTTGGAAAAGCACACAGGAAGAGATCAGGGTTAACTAGTAACCGGATTGTCTGCTAACTGCGACCACTGAGCTAGACTGAGTTTGTAGAGTCAAGTCCTCAGCTGCCCTGTTACCTTGCCTTGAGGTGTCTGAACTTCAGACTTCAGACTTTCTTTCTTTCTTGCTTGCTTGCTTCTTTCTTTTTTCATCAGTGCTGAAATGAAACCCAGGGCTTTGTGCATGCTAGACAAGTACTCCTGAACTACAGCCTCAGCTAAATTACCCTCAGCCAAATTCTTTACTGAACCGATTGCATCTCAACTTGTATCACTCACCATGCTGCTCTTTACATGTATTTCTTATCAATTATCAGTGGGGCTTAGAGGCTTAGTCACATTCAGACCTCAATGGCAGGCAGGCGGAAGTGCTCTCTGGACAGGGATTCCTCTCCTGGAGGCACTGTGTAGATGATGACAAGGCAGTTGGGGTCAGTTTCCACCTGCGTTACTGTCACCTCCTTAGGATGGTTCATCCTGGGTTTTACATAATGACTAATAGTAATTTCTGTGACCCACTGTTTCACTTTAGGCTGCCAAGTGGTGGTATACTATCATTTCTTCTTCAATGAGTAGCACAGCACTTTATAGAAATGTTCCTAACCATTCAGAGTCCTTAAGTTATACTTAATGTATGTGAGCCCATGCATGTACATTTAGAAAGAGGAAAACCGCTCTACGGTGTGAGACATCAGGAGAGCTTGTCTGCTCTGTGGAGACATGACTGGAACAGGGCCATTTCTTGCTCATCACACAATGCATCCACTTATGAAAACTCTTTGAATTGCACGTGTGACTAGTGCATTTTGTTATATATGATGATTTGTGTTTAAATATTATGCTTTGTGTATTATAGATGATACTTTTTTTGAGACAGGGTCTCACTATATGTTTCAGTCTGGCCTTGAACTCATGATGTAGTTCAGGATAGCCTCAAACTTGAGGTGATCCCTCTGCTTCAGCCTCACAAGTGCTGGGACTGCAGGCATGCACCACCACACTGACTATAGATTATACAGTCAATAAGTAAATAAATAGATGAAGGTCAGTGTTTCCCAATATAAACTTGTCCCTCTGGGGTTAATGACTTCTATAGCAACAACTACCTTTAGCAAGACTGGAAACTCACGATTATCCTTAAGTCACTTATTTAAAAATTTTGGGGGAAGGGAGGGAGAGGGGAAATAAAAAGAATTAAGACAGGTTATGTACTAACTCCCCATGATGAATGTAAACATGTACTAACAAAAATAAAAATTCTAATTAAAAAAGAAAAATGCTAAGGGTGCCAAAAAAGAGTGCCAGATACAGAATCGCCACTGGAAATGTTAAATTTTACCACACTACAATATGACAATATTAATTTAAAATCAGAATGCCATTTGTCTACAGCAGCTGTCTGCTGCTTTCTGCATCATTTTATCTCCATTTTGACCAGGAATGCAATCAGTGGGAAATCGCAGAACGACTGCTGATCAGTGATTCCAAAATGACATCATCGCAGTGACCAGAAGCTTGGGGACTCCGTGAAGGGTTGCAGCCGCAGCTCATGACACCATGGGGACAGCCATCTCCGCTTGCACCTTCTTCACAGCCTGGCTTGCCACCTTGTGGCTGCAAGTTGGCATCTGCAGGTTCAAACATCACCGCACTCTCAGAGAAAGGAGTCTCCAGGCGGATTCCCACAGGGGTTGCACTCGTGGACGTCCCCACCAGCAATGCCCAAGGCTTCCTTCGCCCGCAGCCTTGCCAGCATTTCTTACTATCTGGTTTCTTGATGGTAGCCATAATTTCTGGAGCAAGGTAGAATCTCAGCGCTGTTTTAATCTGCATTTCTCTAATGACCAATGAGGTTGAACATTTTTTTCATGTATTTATTGTCCATTTGTACTTCTTCTAAGAAGTGCTTATTCATTTCAATTGCAGGTGGCCAATGGAACATGCACAGTGGGTCACCTTGACATGTCAATGCACTCTGTGGGATCACTTGGAGTCCAAGACCTAACAAACGATGATAAATATTTTGTACATGGGGATCTGTTTCTTTACTTATCTATAACTGGCAAAGCATGCGTTTTTTGAGACAAGTTCTCACTATGTAGTTCAGGCTGGCCTTGAACTCACTATGTAGCCTACAATGACTTTGAACCCACAGTGATCCTCCTACCTGAGCATCCCAAGTGCTGGGATTACAGAGCCCATCTTAAAGGCATTTTGGATGCTGGCCCCTTCCTCTTGTCCCTTAGACTCCCTCAGGTCCAACACCTGCCTAATAGTTTGATTAATTATGGTCACTGAAAAGAACTGATGATAGACTGAACAGCAGAAAGGGAATCCACGTTGTTAATATACAAGGGAGGGAATCACTGCAGAGGGGGAAATTACAGGCAAGCGATTACTCAGTGACCCCTACCCTGACAAAATTCCTAAGATTAACACTTCTTTTCTATAGCACAGGGAAAATGGGGAATGTAGACAATTCCAAGGAGTCATAAGGAATGCAGTTATTATATGCTGCAAACATGTACTAATAAAAAATAAAAACTAGCTAGGCATCACCAGGTCACAACCCTGTTATCCCAGCACTCAGGAGGCTGAGACAAAGTGTCACTGAGTGTTTGAGACCAGCCTGGGCTACATAGTGAGTTCAAGGCCAGCCAGAGCTATGTAATAAGACTGCTTCAAAACAACCAAATTGAGAAAAAAGAGAAATGTACAATAACAAAGTGAATGCATGGATAAATAAATAAACGAGTAGATTTTTAGAGAAACAAATGATCCCAGGGACAGACGTATGCTTCTAAAATGATTCTGTTGTCATGGGAGTGTGGCCAAGGGACAGACAGCACGTGGGACCCCCTGACTTTCCCAGCAGAACACACCGAACCCCATGACCTTCACACCGAGCTACACCTCTAGCCCTTTTTAAGTTTTTATTTCGAGATGAGATCTTACTTAGATGATTAAATTGCCCAGGCTTGGCTTGAACTTGTGATCCCTCTGCCGCAGCTCTGAAAGTGCTGGGATTCTGGGTATGCACCACCACATCCGGCTACCCATGATTCTTTTCACGGCTAGTCTTAAGGAGGGTGAGAGCATCCCGAGCAGGAGACACCCTTTCCCTGAGATGACTGTGTGGCTGGAACTCTGTCCTAGGCAGGGCCACCTCTGTCTAAGAAGCTGCGGTCCCAAAACAAGCAGCTCACCAAGACCCCTGTCAAAGGAGCAAGACTGGAGCCTCACTCGGGGCCCACAGTTGTTGGAGGCAGTGGGTCCTAAGCCCCGCCAGCATCCTAACTGGGACAATCACGTGATTACAGCTTTGAAGTAAAAGAGGACAGACGCTTCTCTGACTATGCTTTGCCTGTCTGGAAACAGAGAGAAAGCCATAAAAGATTTACTACTTTTTCCTGTTATTTCTCCAACAGTCCACTTCTCCTCCCTGGGAGAAAAAGCTCCATTGTTTGGGGACAGTAGACTTCTTCCACTGTGAGTGGTTTAGGGGGAACAAGTGGAGGCGCCTGTCTGTGTAGACACTGGAAGGCTCCCAGTCTGTCCCAGTCTGTGCCAGTCTGTCCCGGTCCCGGGTGCACGGATTGAGAGGTCTGTGAGCCAAGTCTGGCACCAGGTGTGCCCTCCAGGGCCCTAAGGGCGCAAGTGTGGGCGCAGTGGCTGAGCCTGTCGCGAACGCTGGTTAAAGCCTAATTGAACGTCCTCACCTGTAGGATGCCGGCTCTTCCCCATCCTGTTCCCACGCCTGCATTTCCAGCCTTGCTTTTTCTTCTTCTTCTTTTTTTTTTTTTTTAGACAGAGACTCACTATGTAGTTCAGGTTGAATTTCAACTCACTATGTAGCCCAACCTGGCCTCAAACTCACAGCAACTCTTCTGCCTCGGCCTTCTGGGTGCCGGGATTGATTACAGGTGTGCCCCACCACCACTACTGGTTCCTACTTTCAATGAATGTAAAACCTGAATATCTTTTTCATGCATCTTTGTTCAGGACGACAAAAATGTAGAAAGAATCCTTGAAAGGCGCCCACAGCACCTCAGAACCCAGCAGTAACATCACGTGACTCCCCTTGCTCAGACTCCTCCAAAGATCTAAATAATATGTGTCGGTGTTTTTATTTTTGAGACAGGGTCTCCCTGTGTAGTCCGGACTGCTCTCACACTCGCCAACCCTCTTGTTTTAGCCTCCCAAGTGCTGGGATTGCAGCCATGCACCATGTGTCCACCTCGGCTTCCTTTGTGTTTCATCCTTTTAGTATCCCTCTCACTAACTAGTAACACCCCTGCCAGTCTTCGTCTTCCTAAGGAGTAGTGTTATGACAATAAGCCGATTTCATTGAGGAGAGAATTTCTGGTGGGCTCTCCAGGAAATACAGCATGATATTAGAACGTACAGAAAGCTGGAGTTTTAATAGCTTGGAAACTGTACCTTGAGAACACACTGGGATTAGAAAATCCATAGACTGATTCACAGATGCCCTTTTAGACTGTAGTTCTTAAATGTATCACAAGCCAAGTGTGGTGGTGGTACATGCCTCTAGTCCCAGCACCTGGGAGGCTGAGGCAGGAGGATCATCACTAATTCAAGGCTAGGCTGGGCTACATAGTGCGTTCAAGGGAAGCTAGAACTATATAGAGAGACTCCAACTTTAAAGAAACCAACCAACCAACCAACTCACCAACGGAATAAACAAAAGACAAAAAAAGGATTCTAAGATTAAAGTTCTAACTCTTGCTTATGTTCAAAGACTGAAAAACTTTTATTTAATTCTTTTAAGGAGTCACATACCTAAATTTTGTGACCCTTTTCTTTCAGTGAATATGTTGTTCATAAATATGGTAATCACATACTGAAATATCTGCCTTTCTGTGATAAAAACTGTTTTTATTCATATCTGACCCTAAAATTTCCATATTTATCATGACACAAAATATTTTAACATTTCTTAGATTTGTGCTCTCTTTCCCCACAAACTTCCATGAACAATAGGCACCGATGTGTTGTATACTGTGAGTGGATTTCACTGAGACTTTATTCATTTTCACCTGTGCCCTGCTAATAAGTCTCAAATTAAACAGCTCCATCAAGTCTCAGCAGCTGGCATTGTGCCCCACTGAGCATCACAAACTAAAAAATGATTATTTGGGGAGGCTACATAATTATATGATGACGAAATTCTTGGCAGCCAGAGATGCATATTTTTCAAGATTTGAGAGAAAATTTAATGAAAGTGCCACAAATATATTACTTAGGATGACAGTTTGCACTTAATATGAGGTCCTTTTCTCTGCGGATTTCAAAGTCTTGACTAATTAATTAGCCTGAATTCCCTGGTTTTCTTGATGGTCAAGCATTCAGGCAGACCTCCCGGGTGCGTGGTGCCATCACGGGGAAGCTGGCAGAGCGCCGGCTGGTCCCCTGGCTGGTAGCTGGTTAGCACCTGTTGGGAGTTCGTCTTCGTTTCCTTTCTTTGCTTGCTTGTGACCTTGGAAGCCTCCATCAAGAGTTAGCAAAACTAATGCCCACAGGTCAAACCTGCCCCTTGCCTATTTATGCATAAAGTTTTATTAGAACACAACTGTGCTTGTGTGTGTACACCGTGGGACTGTGTGCACACTGTCATAGCATGGCAGAGACACCCCAGCAGAGGTCATAGGGATCACAAAGCCTAAAGCATTTTCTGGAGAGGGAGAAGAGGAGAGGAGAGGGGAGGAGAGGACAAGAGAGGAGAGGAGAGGGGAGGAGGAGAGAGCAGAGGAGAGGGGAGGGGAGGGGAAGGAGGAAGTTGCAGCCCCGACCTATCCTTTCTGAAGTTATTTTCCAAACTTTAAAGTAAAATGCGATAGTTGATAGCAAAGCAACTTCATTAGGAGAGCTAAGTCTTACATTTGTAAGAATGGTGATCTTCACATCTGAACCTTGCTGTTAGAAGCCATGTGCCCCTGAATCTTTCTACCTTAAAACTAAGGTGGAAAATCTTTAGCGATTATTTCTTTTTGCTTTGTTTTTTGACAGACTTTTACTTCATAGTTTATTTTTAAATTTTTATTTAGTTATTTGTGAGACAGCGTCTCGCAATGCAGTTCAGGCTGGCCTTGAACTCACTACGCAGCCCAGGCTGGCCTTGAATTTGTGGAGGTACCCCTGCTGTAACCTGGTGAGCACTGGGATTATATGCACCTCCCACCATGCCTGGCTAGAGCAAATTTTAAAAGCCTAATTCATTCAAAATGCATCCATTTACTCCTTAAATATGTATCGTTGTCCACGTGATATCAAGCACCACCATGCAGAGCGGGGATGGGGGTTAAGAGGTGTAAGACATTTTCAGTTGTGCAGGGCCTGAGCACTTTGTAAATCCTTCTGACATTCTGAATGTAGGCATGAGGGTGCAGGTGGTCTCCCACCCGGCGGCCCCTCTGGGCCTGTGTGTGTCCTTGTCCTGCAGTGTTCACAGGAACATCACGCCAGTTGTCCCATTAGTTGGGATGAACCCTCTCCACCTTGGGTGGATGGTCACACTTGATCCGTGCCAAAGATCTCTGGCTCGACAATGCATTTATACTTCTGTAGGATCACAAGAAGGAGGGACCAAAGCTGTCCATCTCAAATCAGTGGAGAGGTGTCAGGAAACAGGGTGGGAAGAAGAGGTCAGATTTGGGAAGGTGGCAGCCTTAGGTGCCAGGGACCAAGTCTGGTGGTCTGTGCAGTCTAGTGGGAGAAAAGCTGGGATCCTGGGGCACCCAAGTGGGGTGGAGGGGAAGAGATGAGAGACCACAGAGTTCTCTGAGTGATGGCTGGAGTAGGTTCAACTTTGAAGTGCAAGCAGAGGATACCAAAGGGCTTTGGCACAGACTGGTCCCCAGAGCAATCACCGAGGCGGCTGAATCTAGTGTTTGTGACTGGTTTGTTGTCTAATGCTGGGATTGGCGGTGTGAGTGCTGCACCGACCCAGGGGCGGAGCTGGCATACAATATAGGGGAGGGAAGGAGGCCAGCTTCCCCTCCTTTGCCTTTTCACTCTTGTTGCTTGGGACCACCATGAACAGCTGCCCCGAAACCATGCCACCCTGCCTTGGGGCCAGCTGAGTATGGACTGCCACCTCCAAAACCTGTAAGATAAACAAATCTTTCCTTCCTTAATTTTGGATATCAGGTATTTTGTCCCAGCAACAAGAGAAAAGTAACCAAGTCACCAAATGAAAGGCCAGTATCTGTTGACTTAATTTCAGTATGTACATTGTCCACATTTGTTTGTTTGTTTGTTTGAGTACTGGGGATTGAACCTAGGGCCTTTGCACACCCCTAGCTGTTTTTTTTTTTTTCTATTGAGACAGGATCTCAGAAGGTTGCCTAGGCTGGGCTAGAATTTGTGATATTTCTACTTCAGCCCCCAGACTGCTGGGATTATAGGATTGTGCCACTACAGCCAGCTAAAAGTGTTTGGTGGGGGTATTTATTTATAAATGTATTTATTTTTGAGACAGTCTTGCTATGTAGTTCAGGCTGGTTTTGAGCTCACTAACCCAGGTTTTTGAGCTCACTATTTAGCCCAGGCTGACTTCAAACTCATGACGATCCTCTTGCCTCAGCCTCCTGAATGCTGGGATTATAGGTATATACCACCATGCCTGGCAGAAAATTTAAACAGCTGGGTTTTCATCTGTGAGAAGTGTGGTCAGTTAATGTAGACAGTTGTTCCCTCTCTCACAGCTCTTTCTTGAAGGTCTTCAGCCTTACTGTTTAACGTATGCTTCTGGCATTCAACACCACAACCTCCTTCTCTAATCAACGAGACAAGATTCCTGTGCTCTGAGGCTGCTCCAGATGGTCGTCCCTGTCCTCTGCACTCTTCCCCTCCTCCGGAAGACCTCTTGGACATCCCTGCCCCTGTGGCATCTCCCAGCTCTGCATCACTACCCTGCTCTGCTTGGACCGACAGTGACCTCCAGGGGCTGGAGCTTCTAGATGTGTCTCACAGCTAAGCCGGGACCGTCCGCCGCGTGCCTGTCTGAGCTAAGCACAGCTGACACGTGTTCCTGATGACCAGGCCATTTCCTTTCAGTGAGGATGCCAGGCTAGATTTTGAAACTGTGGCTATGCCCACGCTTTCCTTCTCTAATCTCTGTGCACCGAGGTCCCTCCAGGTGGCAGCATCATGGCCAGGAGTACTAAAGACACTCAGTGACCATTCGGTTACAGCTTCTTGAGTGCTTTGCCTGCTCCAGGACTGGCTGCTCCGATTTACACCCAGGCCATCACAAGGTGGAGAGGGACGGCAAACTCAGCCTTCGTGGGTGCAGCCTTAGTTCGCCCCATTAAAAGATAGGCATCCATCAGCCACTTCTATTCATACCCACATTAATGGGAAGTAATAGGGTTAGCCTGCACCCCAGAAATGATAGATATTAAGCTCTATTATTTTGCTGTCTCCCTAAAATGTAACCCATTCCATCCATTGACAAAATCTGCAAAAAGCTATGGTATTATGCAAAATAGATAATAGAAAACTAGATAATAAATAGAGAAACTCTCCTTTTCATCATAATTATTTACGCTTTTCTATGCTTGATGACTATTGCCTATAACTAAGATTGCATATTAGTTATTTCTTATAATATAGAAGTCTATGTTATAGGATATTCTTAAGTAAAGGACGCATCAATTGAGTTCTAATGTGGTATAAATCATTGACCCAGTCCACATTTTTATAGGCATCATGTTTCAAAGCAAGTAGGAAGTACCCTTTGCTGACATTTTACCTGAAATTCTCTTCAACTTCTGTGCTGGCTGCTTGATCATACAGCAATGAGTGTAAAAGTTGGCAATATTCCCTCTTGTCATAAGCTTTCCAATTATTGAAAATTCAGTCTCTCCCTATAGAGGAGAAATCATTAAATATATAGTAAATAATGAGGTTAATTAATTTAACCCTTCTAATTAGGAAACTAATTAAATCAGAAAATTAAAACTGACACAAGACATTAAAATTAGGAAGTTCTGAATTTAGATCTAACCAATGTCTCTTCCACTTCAATCAATTTCAAAAGAGGAATGTTATTAGCTACAGAAATTGTAAATCAGTGGACTGTTTTTGGCCTAAATATCTTTTCATAGTATGATTTTTTTGGAAGTTATATAACAAAATCTAGAATGAGTCAGAAACTTGTATGCAGTAAGCTCTCAGTATGGCAATTTTACCCTCCAGGGAGAAAATTTAAAAGGTGTTAGGGGAAAAAATAGAGGAATAGAAAAAAAGGTAGAGATTTTAAGCAAGGCTGGAAGACAAAGGAGGATCACACAAACTTTGGAAAGATAGGAGAGAAAGAGAGAAGGAAGAAATAAAGGCAAGAATAGAACAGAACAACAAAAAACCTAGGAACTATGTTGACACTCATATAAAAACAAGATCCAGCAATGAAGAAAAAACAAAACAAAACCAAAAACACGAAAAGTGAGAAATAAAAAAATGTCCATTTCAAAATGTGTCTCTGCCGTCATGGGCAGAGCCCGATCCCTGTAGATTTATCACAGGAAGCCACCAGTAGCTATCCGGCAGGGTAGCAGATAATCTAGGGGAGCCCGAGCCTTTATTTCCACTGAAGTTTAGGCTGGTTTCTGGGCGTGAGGCTGGAACCAGACTGGTTCAGCCTGCAGCAGTCCCTGTGCCTTCTGTGGGCTTGAGCTTCCTGGGAGCCACTAGATGGAACCAGCAGCTGATCTGAGTCCTGAGCTCAGTGGGTCCCCTCCAAGATGGCTACAGGGCAACTGCCCCCTCTTGGGGGAGATCGGCGCTGTGTAACTCACCAGCCCCTGCAACCCGCCATCTCCGCTGCTCCACTCCACTGGTGCATTTCTCTGTGGGAGCTCCTGGGGTCGCCAGCTGTCACCGTGTGTCTGCAGGTGTGAGCAGCAAGTCAGGGCTCCCGAAGAAAGCTCTGCCCGCCACCTCCTCCTTCTTCACTGATGTTTCTCCCCTCACTCTCCCCGTGGGCTTCAATCCTCACTTCAGATCCTTGCAGGGTCTCAGGGGCCCACCTCCCTCCTTCTCCTCCTCACTTTGCTATATTCCAGTGTCTGGCCACCAAGGCCTTGAGAGGCTGTTTCTCTACTGCTCTTGTCTTTGCAGAATCCTCACTTTTTGAGAGTTTGCCTCTTTTCTAGTTTTATTTATATGAAATCAAAACTTTTTCCTATAAAATAGCATTAAAGAAGGAATCAGAAAAGTCAAAAAGATGGATGAATTCAACTAAAACTCTGCCAGCAACTGTGACCATGGACAAGCCCCTTAAATGAGGTAGGCCTCACCTTTCTTGTTCTCTATATCTTCCAGAAAAGAAGTGTGACTGAATCTACCTTCTTGGAGACAGAAATCGACTTAAGTAGGAGTAGCAAACCAGGCACTTGAGAAAACTGTTAAAACGTTTGCCAGTGTGGTGAGGACAAGAACCAGATTCGGGCTCAGATCTCCATTGGTTAGCTGGTAAGCCAACAGGTGAAGTATTTTGAAGACAAGCTCCTCTCTTACAACCCTGACCTGCTGTGCCTTGTCCATGTGACTCTCAGACATAAATTTGTAACCTTGGGGAAAGTCTCAGAGCGACAGACAAGTGAGAAAAATGTTGTGCTTGCATCACCATGGACATTGCTGTTTCTAAGCTTAAAAATATAATAGCAGGTCTCTGGTTATGAATTTTAGGACTCAGCTTGGTTTTTACATCGCTCTCATGCCATGTGCGATTGGCAAGTCGAGACTCCCCAAAGCCCAGGTCCCCACATGACTTGATAGCAGAGGAGGTTTTCTGTAGGGCCCTGATTTGTGGAGTCTACCCTGTTTCAAGGCTCTGTTGCTGCTTGGTGCACTGCTCCTCCCCGGCCCCACGAACTCTGGCAGAAATGTAGTGTAACCTGTGTGATCAAAGTGATATAATTACAAAGCAGAAGTCGAAGCTGCTAGGACACAATTTCCTCCCCCAAATTTCTTCACTCAAATGACTGTAAACAAATGTGTTCACTGGGCATGTCAATGCTGCTGGATACTTTTAATTAAATGACCAATGCAGTTCATGATGACAATTTTATTTTCATACTCTTCCAGGCCATAAATGAACCCAAAGAAGTTTTCCATCTGTTATTCTTTAGGCTGGCCACTTCTGATATAGAATACGTCTCGTTACTTCCTGGATATGCACGTCACCTTCAGTTCTTGTGTGCTGGATTGTTACCACTAGACACAAACTTGGAAAGATGTGATAGGTCAAAGAGGATATTTGGTGCAAGAAACATTTAATGAATGGGGGCCCACTTCTTTGTGACAGGACACACGAAAGTCACCTTGCATGGCCTCTCCAGCTGGGTCCACAGGCACTGAACAGGGCAGCTTCCAGATATCCCCTAATGCCATTAAATTCATGCTTCTTAATGGGGCAAAGTGAATGCTCACAGTAACTGAGAAAAGCAAGACACCACAGTGGGAAGAATCTTAATCTTTCAAGAGCCATCAACTGGAGGAAGTGTTCTGGGTCAGGATCCTGGAGGGAACTACTTGGTGACAGATTAACTAGTTTGGATAATCGGAGTCTGTGGTGATACTCTGGAAACCATGACACTATCTTGATGTTCAGGTCATCGTTCATAAGTGTGAAAGGATTGTGTTTTTTGTTTTGTTTTTTTGTCTTTGTTTTTTTGTATGAGGGATCGAACTCACGACCTTGCATTTGCCAGGCAAGCGCTTATGCTAAGTGCCCAGCCCTGGATTGGTGCTTTTACCACAGACAGGAGCCAGCCAAACAAAAACACAAAGAATGAAAAACCATCTTTATGCTGCAGTAGATTTCTGTCTCCTGTTGCTGGCTGGCCCTGCCTTTCCTGTGGGGTCACAATTTTCCCTTAGCTCTGGCCCTGCCCATGGGACTTGCTTGGGTCTGGTTTCTCCAACCTGTGGAAACAGAGACCATGTGCAGTATGCAGCTGGGAACGTAGCCCAGGGGCTGAAGCAGGGCTGGAGGGACATGTCACCAAACTGGCTGGGCAAGAAGACTGTGGTGCTCAGCCCAGGAGGCCCTTCTGAGGAGCCTGGGGACATGGCTTTCACGACTAGGGGAGAAAGGAAGGCTTTCACTCATGGGTCCTTTCTTTTTTCTTTTTCAGGTTTTTGACACAAGTATGTATCATTCACTATGGGTTCCAGGATGGCCTTGATCTCACTATGTAGCCCATGCTGGTTTTAAATTCATAGAGATCCTCCTGCCTCAGCCTCCCAAGTGCTGGGATTACATGTGGTTCTCACCTGCCACTGAGCAGGTAACTCCCTGTGCCAGCTCCTCTGTAGTTTCGACTTCTCCCTGAGTGGGCTGGGAGCTGGGTTGCTGCAGTGGAATTTACGGGGGGGGGGTGGTGGAATAACAGGGCCATTGTCTGAACCTAGGTGGAGTTAGGGTTAGCATCTGCTCATTGGGCTGGGAGGCCCATTGCTGCGGACCAGGGTCTGCCCACAGATTTCACCCCTCCTGAACTGATGTCACCTTGTCCCAGTGTCACCACCTTATATTGGGGAACGGAAGGATTAGCTACCCACTGCAGGAGCTACACCTGGAGTTGCTGCACCCTCGGCCCAAGGCTATAAAAGGGGCAGCTTCAAGAGCTCTCCTGGGAGAGACTACGTGTGTGTGTGTGTGTGTGTGTGTGTGCGTGCCTGCGTGCGCACGCTGTGTGCAAAGAGGGAGGAGGATCACCCAACTTCAAGGCCAGCCAGATGGGTGGACAGAGTACACGGATCCTGGTACCAGCAGGTCAAAGTCCAGTTTTGTTTCCACAGGGGCGGGAGGGAGGTCTGTGTGCCGAAAGGATGAATCGGCCTCCACATGTCTGCTTTCTCACTGCTCGCCCTCTGCCTGCTCTTTGCTGGAGACGCCGCGCGTAGACCTGGACACAATGAGATGGTGATATTTGTTGGGAGCCATTGAAGCTGCCACGTGCAAGGCTGGAGTGTGACCATTCCAAGAACAAAGAGCACCTGAGGCAAACTGCGTAAAGATGGTGCTTCAGCCCAGGGAACACTTGGCCCCCAAACAATCTGAACAGCTGGGTTGCTAGGACAACAGGGCATCACGTGACATTAAGTTGCTATAAGGTTTAAATAAACACCCCTGCAGGGATCAGCCAGTTCCTTCCCTCCCATCTGGAGGGTAAGGGCTCCACCTGACCCCAGCTTTGTCTCTTCTTATTTTTCTCATCCTCTCATGGATGAAAATCCCACAAACCCCAAGAGCCTCAAGAGCCACATGGGTCGTGGCATATGGTGCCCAAACACTGGCAGGGTAAGAGATTGGGGGCAAGGGGACACTTCTCAAGTGCGCAACTAGGGGGAGAAGTGCACTGGTACAGGTCAGTAGTCATCACTGCAGTGTACTGATACTGGCTTCATCAGGTGTAAAGAGTGGGCCACTGGAACTCCCTTATTCCCTAGGGCCAGTAATAAACGGGCCTGTGAGAAACCCTTTCCCCAGGGGGGGAGAAAGATGTATTGATTTCATTAGTGGTGTAATTATGGAACAAACAACTTTTAAAGACTCGGAAATGTATCCGGAAGTTCTTGTTGTATGCTCGATTCCAGTATTTACTTTTCTCTTGTGGACTGTGATTAGGAAAGATCTTGATGATTGTGGGCTTGTTGGGATTCCCACAGGGAAATTGGATGGAGCAATAGTTTAAAATCAAGTCCCAAGCAGGGAAGAGATGACAGAGTAACAGAAACTCCAATAAAGTTTAATAAGCCTTGTAACCTTGCTCAGGTAAGGAAGGAGAGATGGGGGATAACTCTTCCTCACAAAATGAGAACTTTGCTGCAAATCTTATTTCTCAACACCCAATATTTTTAACTGAGCCACAAGCAGCAATCTCCACCTTTCAGCTCAGATAAATTTTGCTGCATCACAGGTTAAAACCTCCATGTCTCAGGGAGTAGAGCTGCTCTCGCCATCTCCCTTGCAATTGGTGCTAGAAGAAGCCAGATGTTAAGAGAGTACAAAGAGGATTTTCAGCGTATCTACTCTGCTACTAAACTTTGAATCCCCAATAGTCAGACAAATTAGGATCACTCAGGTCATCAGTTCACAGCCTAAAGGAAGGAGGAAAAGCAAAGCTACTTGTTTTTGTTGCAGGGAGAGGGGGGATTTTGCTAAAAGTTGTGCTGCTGCACCTTCGGGGGCACCACAGTCACTATCTGTCCCTTCAACAAAACCTTCAACTATTAAAAGATGTTAACAGGCGAGGCTGCTAAAGGCAGTGAACTTGTTTTTGATATGCAAATAATTGATCGATTTAGAATTGCAGCTTCAAGGGTGTCAAGGGAACTTCCTCTACCTGGCAAAACATCCATTGATTGGATTTCTAGTCAGCAGAGTCCAAATATTTCAGTGTTTTATCTTTAAAAATGCAAATACATGGTATGAGGCACTGAAAGCTTCCTATACTATGGTGAGCGCTTAGCTCTGCTCACTCTGTAAGGGCCCCTCCCCTCTTCCCAGAGTGTGTCTATGGTTTCACAACCAGCCCGCCTGTCAATGTATGACTCAACATGTGTAACCAATTATGTAGTTTTGTTACTTGCTTTGTACCTCCCACTTGTCAATTCTGTATGAGCCAAACTTTTCCTGAATTCAGAGCTTTTGCTTTCGGGGAATGATGCCCGAAACAGTCTGCTGGTGTAAAGATTAAATGCTGCCTTCTTATCTCCTCAGTACAAGGAGTCCTCTTTTCAGTTTGTTTTGGTTTGGTTTGGCTCAATTTAGTTTGGTTTGGTTTGGCTTGGGAATTTTCCCGCAATATGCTGAGGGACAAATCCACCTGGACCTAACAGGCCTTTCAATGGCCAGCCCACCGGTAACAATGCAGGACTCAGTCAGGGCCAGGAAGGTGGGACAGGACTCTGGCATGCCCAAGCTACCTCCATCTTTTCCCTCTGCCTGCAGGTGTGCTTAAAGGGTCAAAAGTTTATAAGGCACCGGCACTGGCACTGCCCACATTCTAACCACCACCAACAATGGGGCCTCCAGGCCAGAGTGGGAACAAAACCTGTGTGCCAGCACCTGGGGTCAACTTGCCATGACAGTGGCTGTGTGTGTGCACCCCTCACAGAGGCCAAGATTTTCCCAAGATTTTCTTGCAGCCTGCCTGCACACCAGCCAACCATGCCCACCACCTCCAGGCAGGGAGACCGGGCCACAGCCTGTGGTGGAAACTACAGATGGCAAAGGAGAGGCCAAAGAAACTAAACACAAAATGCAGTTTGTTTTGTTTTCTTCCCTCTATCTTACCACAAAAATTCCTTATAAGGCTCTGGTTTAAAAATGATTAAATGTGCTCACAATTTAAATTTCAAAAAACAGAAGGGGGAGTTACCTCATAATAGATTTCACCTCGTAGTATATACTATTTAAAATTTTTAAAATTCTAATAATGATGGAAATATCGTAGCAGAAAGATAATGCAATCAAGTAAAGGCTAAAATGGGGAAAGATCTTCATACTGGACAATGAAAACACTTAGTCTAGTGCTAATTTGGGGTCAAGGGTACGAATGTATTTTTCCAGGAAACGCTAAATGGCCTATCTGGGTGCCAGAGTGTGCTGTCCGGCTGTATCATGGACCCAAACCCAGAGAAGAAGTTGATTCCACCTCTCAAAAAGCAGATGCTCAGTCCTATGACAGTGATGCTTTGGAGACCACGCCACAACCGATATAAAAGGATGAAGCTAGAACCAACCTTAATTGACCCAAGATGCCCAGGAGATGGTAACCAAAAATAAAAAAGGTCCAAATAGATGATAGAAGTGCATGCTAAGTCCTATGGCAAAGATATGTTAATTATAGATAAGATTTTGTCCCTCCCAAATTCTTTTATAAGAGATCTCTGTTAATTGATCTGCAACAAATCTGACTAATCAATTTATGATTATAAATTCTACATTTGTAAAAAAAATTATTCAATTTGGCTAAAAATATATGTGAATGCACACTAGTTCTCTAAGATGTTTGTCTGTCTGTGTATCTGTCCAATCTGTAAGCAGTTGTTGGGAGCTAGTGACCATTTACACGTGTGGAGCCAACAGCACTAGTGCCCATACAGGAGTGCCCAAATGGCATGGAGTACCTGAGAAATGCCCTGTGGGCATGGGGTGCTGGAGGTGAACAGGTGATCCAGCCCTGAGAACATGGCATGTAAGAAGTGAGCTAGTTCAGTAAAGGGGCATGAAATAGCTCACTGGGAACTTAGAAAGTTGGCATGGACACCAAAATGCTGTGTGCTTGTTTCTATGTCTATCCCAATCTGTACAGATCATCTGTCTATGTTTGTCCACTTGTCCATTTTGTGAATAGCTGTTCTTTTATTTTGAGCTCAGCAATTTTCCTTTTTCTTCTTTCTTTTGCTTTTATAGATCATTTAATCAAGGTTTATTTGGGTTATAGAATTACAAAACATGCTTCCACCTGGTCCAAATGCCACCTGGGTTGCCAGCTGGTCCAAAATGATGCAAAGATTGGTTATGTAAATGTAATATATATTGTTGTTTATTATTTACTTGAGAGTCTCTCATTGTTTAAGATTAATGGATTAAATGTTATAATTGGATTTTTCATGTTATCAAAGTTATATTAAGATAGTTAAACAAAAATCTCTTGGGGTTGGGATTATTGGACGGGACTTCAATTGATGAATAAGAAAGTGGCCACCTGGTAACACTTTACCAGCTCTTGTTCATTGATTGGAGGCCCCGATGGTAACCTTATGGGAGACACCCCAGCCAAAGCTATAAAATATATTATTGTTATATGTTCACATTGGTCATCATCAAAAGAAATAATACAATTAGGTTTTTGATTTAAAGATGTCCATACAAAGGTTTCATATGGTTATGACAAATGATTGTTATTAACTTCATTGTATATTTATATAGTCATGCCTCCAGATGTACAGGTCTTCAAAAAATGTAAAACAGGGACTAGTTATGGTGACAAAATTTTGTTTCAGATTCAGACCTCTGCCTCTAACAAATGCTTATGAGATGTACATCCCACTAAAGGTCAACAAGTTAGGTAAAAGCTTTTATGTATTAGATAGGGATGATTGATCAGAAAGGGGTTATCTTATGTTAAAAAATGCAAAAAAGTCATCCTAATTGTCATGTTATAACATCAGGTATGGTTTTGATTTCTAATTTTGTGTGTAAAATATGTTTGTTAACATCCTACCAGTATTCAAATGTTAAAATATCCATGGTTGTTAAAAAATAATGATTCTATTTTATGTTCTAAGATGCTTGATATTTAGGTAAGATAATAATGTTATGTGTTGGAGACCACTAGGAAGCTCTGAGCAGGATTTAAAATTAACTAATTAGCTTTCTATGTTATCTGTGAGTCTGTCCTAGGCCTAGGCCCCCTACCTGGTGATGGGAGCTGATTCATAGTAAGTGAACCTCTATAAATCGCTGGTCCTGGCTGAGGGCTCTAGTGGCCTGTGAGGCCAGAGATACCTCAAAGGACAAGATAAGGTCACAGCTGAAAACACCTTGGCTCCAACACTAATTAAGTAAATAGAGACTGCAGCTGAAGGAATCTCACTCCTGCAGTCACACTCCTACCATAAATGTCATCCTGGAGATAAGACAGTTCTCCCAAATTGGCATAATTTACTACTTGGAGAAGTCTTTAAAGTGATTCCCAAGGTCCTGCTCATTTCCCATGCTTTCTTCAATTTCCCCACTCTGTGGTTTGGACCTAATAAATATGGGTGATCCGGAAAAGTCTTTGTCTTAGCCCTCCCTCAGCGTCTCAAGCTCAGATAAATGGTTTTGACCCTCCCTCCGGGATCCTTAAAATCATACCGCTTGTCTCACTCTATTTAAGTCTTTGCAGTATACTCATTTTTGAGATCGGAGATCTAGGTCAGGACCTGATAACTGGTACTGGAACAGAGGCCTAAATCCTTGGACTAGGAATTTTAGCCTGAATGCGTAAGTCCACCTGGAGTGGAGAGGTTTGGATAGGAGGAGGTCTTCACAGGACGAAAACTTCCCCGGGGACGCCTGGAGAGAAGAGAGGGAAGAAAAAAGGTGAGTCTTTCCACTGTGAAAAGCCCTTTTATCTGGGAGTAAAATATGGGGCAAAAGGGTTCAGCCGAGGAGCAAAGGTATTTACAATCGCTCCAAAGCCTGCTTAAACTTTAAGCTCAGGGGCTCATGTGCCAAAGAAAGACTTAACAAAAATGTTGAAAGAGGTAGCCAATTATAATCCATGGTTTCCTCAAACAGGCACTATAGAAATTGATATTTTGGAAAGAGTTGGAAAAAATCTTAAAAAGGTACACAGGGCAGGACAAATCATTTCTCCTGAGACATTCTCAACTTGGACTCTGGTCCATTGGGTTTTAAGTCCATTAAAGAGCTCACAGTCAATAGACTCTGATTCGGACACGAAGGGAAGAGAGCTCCCTGCTGAGGCACCTGCCACCAAAATACAATCCTTAGAGGGATCATCTCAGCAGGAGCCGGAGCCTTTACAAAAAATATCTCATACAGCTCTGTCCAGAAACTTACAGGTAGTGAGGGAAGAGGCAGCCGCAAAGGCAGCAAATAATACCCTCCCTGCTTGCTTCCCAGTTGAAACAGAAAGAGATGCTAATGATCATGAGTATTTTATTCATAGGCCTTTTGAAACACAACTGCTAAAAAAGTCTTAAAGTGTGGTTAACAATGGAGTCCAAAGTCCATTTACTGTGGGACTTTCACAAAATGTTCTGGATACATATCAATTGACACCTTATGATATCAAACATCTGGCACAAACATGCCTGTCTCCTGCTCAATTCCTTCATTTTGATGTAAAGCTAAAAACTCTTGTTTCGGAGCAGGCTCAGAAAAACAGGATGGGTCCCAATCCATGTTTAGCAATAAATGAGGAAATGCTTTCTGGGACAGGGATATATGCAGCACTTGAGGAGCAGAGTCCATGTCCTGGAGAACTGATCTGATGCCCTGAAGACCTGTTCCCACAATTTTCAGATTTAGTAAAAAAGGCATGGACAACTATTTCAGAGGATGGGACTCTGGTGATGTCCTTTTTATATATTCTGCAAAGACCCCAGGAACCCTTTACTCAATTTATGGCAAAATTACAAGAAGCCATTTTCAGACAGGTACCAAACACAGAAGCTGTGAACATTTTGACTTTATAATTAGCATATGAAAATGCTAATCGGGATTGTAAACAGGCTTTAAATCCTGTAAAGTCAACTAATGATTTAACAACATATATTCGAGCATGTCAGGACATTGGAACTGAGTCCTATAAGACAACTGTGATGGCTCAGGTTATGGCTGGTCTTGCAAATGCAAAAAGGAGTAATGTGAAATGCTTTAACTGTGGAAAAATGGGACATACTAGAGAAAATTGCAGAGTTCTTGGTAGATCTGAAAGGACAGACGCTGCAGCTGCAGCACCTCAAGAGAAAAGTGCCTCTGGGGAGGAGGACTCAGATTTCCCGCCTGGACTCTGTTCGAAATGCCAAAAAGGGAGGCACTGGGCCAAATACTGTTGTTCTAAATTCCAAAAGGATGGTACACCTTTGCCAAAAAGTGAGATGAGGGCCTTTTCTCAGGCTGGCGGAACCATAGAGGAAGAAGCACAGCCTGTGAGTCAAAATGCCAGTCAACTTTACTCAGTGCAAACTCGCCAGCAAATTCAAGAACAGCATCAGAGGTGGCTTCCCGGAGAGATGTTAACTGTTACTCACCAGGGGAACAATTTGAAGTGCAGGATTAGATCTACCTGCAGCTTGAAGAGTCACTCTCATTGGAGGTGACAAGCCCATCCCAATTCCCACAGGAATTTGGGGTCCCCCACCTGAAGGAACAATTGGTCTTATACTGGGAAAGGCTGATCTAAATTTAAAAGGAATAACTATTGTGCCAAGTGTGATTGATGGTGATTGCAGAGATGAAATACAAGTTCTTGCATGTGCTATGGATCTCTGGGTTTTTAAACAGGGATACTGTGTTGTGCAGTTGATTTTGTTACCTGTAGAGAAGCCTTCTTTCGTTAAGTATAGACAGCTCAAGAGGGAAGAAGACCCTCAGAGCAAGACTACAAAAAGATTTATTTTATACAGGAAGTGACTTAAAACAGGCCTATGTGTTTTATAAAGATTAATGGGAAATACTTTGAAGGTCAGGACCTGATAGTTATGCTTACTGCCTCTAACTACATTGTACTGTTATCAGTCTTTTCTTCTGGATGTTCAACAACTGAGGTGTAGAGATCAACAAGTAGAGAGACAGATGGGCTAAGAGGACAGCCAATATTTTGGCCCCAGCCTTCTAAGGTCAATTAGAACTCAGGACATAAGAGAACCTCTGCTGTGTCATCCTATACTCGGTGAGTCCCTGGTCTTCTGATCAAGAAGACTGTGAGACCACGAGGGAAGTGACCATCGGTGTGTGGTGTGCCTAAGAGGAGTCACCAGGAGAAAAGGTCTCCCAAGCTTTCACAGAAAGCCACTTGGTCGAGCAACGGCCCTGACCCAGCTGAAAGGCTGACACTGACGGAAGAACTAAGAGGTGTAATAGCTGGTTCCAAGGTTCCTGAGGAGACTTCCCTGACCTTGATAGATAACAAACAAAATTGATTGTGTTTAAAACAGGTCTCAACTTAAGTTGGTCTTGAACATCCTGCAGGAAATGTACAACTATTAGAGGTCTATAATACAATGCTAAAGTAATATGTTGGCTATAAAAGACACACTCTGACAATTGTTGGCTACACTGGTAATTGTCTACTGTTATGGATTAATAGATTGTAATCTGTGTAAATTGTGGGAGTTCTCCTAACAGTTCTTCCAGCTTCAGCAGATCACCCATCCTGTGCAACAACAAAACAAAAGAGAGGGATGTGTTGGGAGCCATTGAGCTGGAAATTGACCACATGTGTAAGGCTGGCGCAGGATCATTCCAAGAACAAAGAGCACCTGGGGCAAGCCTCGGGAAGAAGCTGCTCCAGCCCAGGGAACTCTGGCCCCCAAACAATCTGAACAGCAGGGTTGCTAGGATAACAGGGTGACATTAAGTTGCTATAAGGCTTAGATACACACCCCTGCAGGGAGCAGCCAGTTCCTTTCCTCCCATCAGGAGGATAAGGGCTCCACCTGACCCCCTGTCTCATCCTCTGGCAGGTCCTTGACCCCAAGAACCTCAGAGCTGCACAGGTCGAGGCAGATTCTGAAAGGAACAAACCCTTGTATCTCCCTGGAGCTGGCTTTGAATAAATCCATTTGTTTTTTTTTTTTTTTTACCACAATTAGTGACCTCCTTTGATTGGATCGGCAGTGGGCAAACAAATCTAAGTGGTCTGTAACAGGCTGTGATTTTTTTAATTTAACATTATTTTAGACAGCATAAATAAGGAAACAAACAGCCAAAAGATATGAAATAGGCTCATCTGATGTAAAGTCATCTTTTCCAGGAAAGCAGATGGTAGGCCCTACTACAATGCAGACGCTTAGTTAAATGGTGTTAAATTTAGAAGTACACTAAAATATTATCAGTTTACTTCTGAATACTTTAGGTTTCACTTACCTCCCTGTGGTAACCATAATCATGTAAATTAGGCTTCATTACAATTAACTGTCACCTAAAATGTAAAAATCCATGAATAAGCTAAACATTAGATTTGGTCTTATTGGAAATTCTTTTTTTTTTTTTTTTTTTTGGTCTTTTTGAGGCAGGATCTCACTATGCAGTTCAGGCTGGCCTTGAGCTCACTTTGTATCTCAGGCTGGTCTTGAATTCACAACAATCTTCCTGCCTCAGCCTCCCAAGCACTGGCACACACCACCATGCCCAGCTTTACTGAAAATTCTTAACCACAAGTTGATTTTTTTCCTTTAAGTGATGAATTGTTTTAGTATAAATCACTGCATTTCTGTAATAAAAAAAAAAAGGAAAGCGTAACTACGCAAACAAGTTAAACCCACTCTACTCCTGACAGGAAAACTATTTTGATTCTTCAGGAAAAATATTAGTTAATTCTCACAATTATACTCCAATAATTATATGATGCAAAGAACTAAATTGTAGCAATGAATGAATATGCTTCATTGAATATGCACATTCAAGTATCCGACAGTAAAACAATCGTTAAAATGCTAGTTAGAACAAATCAGCCTTTACTATATTAATTTCTTTAAAAATTACTGAGTCTACTAAGAAAATACAGAAACATATGACTGTAAGTAAATGGTAGATAGTAGTTGTGTTTAGGCCTTTACAGTGCAGGGTACCTGAAGCCCACACACACCCTTCTCACTGCTGCACCCATCCTGCTGGGTTCTGAACCTTGCAGTCCTAGTCTGCATCAATAGCCTCATCTCCCTCTTCTTCCCCTCCTTGCCCGCCCGTTTCTTCACCTTCTTCATGCGATACTCCTGGTCATCGTCTCTCCAACAGCTTCTCCAGTACAGTGCAGCACCGACCTTGGTATTATACGCTGCTGTGAAAAGCGACCACCTCCAAAGTCCACAGACAGCAAGGAGAGTGGCAGCAGCAGCCAGAGCTCTGCTCTCAGGAGCCTCCGGAGGAGCAAAACCAGGAAAGAATCGCTGCAAACTCTGTCAGTCATGGTGCAAACTGACTCATGTTCCTTATGTTTCTGCTGCTTTTTAATGGTTTTCAAGGTGATATTCTTTCCTTTCTCCCAATCGATTTGGCACCCTATACAGCCCGTAATGTCCTCTCCGTCAAATGAAGAGGAATCAGGATCATCTGGTTCAATTCTCATCCTATACATCTTTGCTAACATTATGTAAAATACTCATTGGGTTCAAAGTGAAATTCTGAGATAAAAGTAATAGTCTGGTCAGCATCTGAGAACTTCCCTTTAATGCCCTTCAAATGCTTCAGAATAGGTTCATCGGGTTCCTGAAAGATGTCACTGAGCAAGTCAACAGTCTTAAAAACAGCAACCAAAATTTAGGAATTTCTTTAGAATCTTCTTTTTCTTTATCCTTTTTCTCATCTTCAATTTTGGCCTTTCCTTTCAGCTCTGAAATTTCATGTTCCTCATCTGGTTTCCTTTCACATTCTTCTTTTGTAGGTTCGTAAATTGCATTAACGACCTCAAATTGCTTACCAAATAGAGGTTGAAGGGAACGGCGTATTTGCTTTCAAGATCATTTGCTTTCTCTCTGTGCACATTTAACTTGAAGCTTATCCAGAGTGCCCACTCTCCTTTAACCCACCCTTTCGGCGTATCCTGTTGGTGTGTCTACCAGACCAAGGCTTTCTTGAAGGGCTTCGAGAATCCTGAGGAGTGTGTGTCATCTGAACAGTCAGCTGGTGCACTCTGATGTTTGTTTCTTCACCAGTTTCTTCTTCTGCTTCTCCAACATCATCCCGCTCTTGGTCAAGTTCAGATTGTTCTTCGTTGTCAAGGTCTGCTGTGTTCTATGTAAGAACTCCAAGTATCAGTGCTAGTTCAGGGAGCTGTGCAGGGAGTGACTCGGAGCAGGAGGTGGCACTGCAAGCAGATGGTGCTCAAAATGTAGGCTGTGATTTGAAAGCAATTCTTCTTTCCAGTACTGGTGATTGAACCCATGGAGTTTGCACTGAGCTACATCCCAAGCTTTACTTTTTATTCTGAGTCTTGGTGAGTCACCAAGTTGTCCAGGCTGGGGTTCAAACTGTGATGCTGATTATGCCTTAGCCTCCCAGAATGCAAGAATAAAATCATGTGCCACCACGCTCGTCAGGCTGTGATAACTGTTTTATTATTATTTGTAGCAGTAGCAGTAGCAGTAGTACTACTACTAGTACTAGTAGTATTTAATGTGCCATTTGGTTTAAACAGGAAAGAGTGGTTTTCAGGTCTTTCTCTTGTTCTCAGCGTTGGGTACAAAGGCTGTGGGTGAATGGAAAATGTAAACATATATGCTTTTCATCTTGCTTGTTTAAGACATGGTCTCACCATGTAGTCCTGGCTGTCCGCAAACTTTTGGTAATCCTCCTGCCTCTGCCTTCTGGGTCCTGGAATTGAAGGTGTGTGCCACCACACTCAGCCAGTTTACTCTTAATCTGGAGGACAGAAACTCCATTTCAGGGCCTCAGCAGGCTTTGGTCTTTCAGACCAGCAGGCTCTGGTTCTCCGCCTTTTCAGGCTCGTAGATTTGTTACTGGGTGGCTCCTTCTAAAAGTGGTTCACCAAATAAATGTTACCAGGTTTTTGGTTGCCCACTTCTCCTTCTGGAGTTAGATTCCAGGTTCTTCTTGGATGTATCCTTCTTTTTTAAACTTGAACTTCTTCTTGTGTACCTCTGTATCCAACTTTCCCTCTTACAGGACACCAGTAATTGCATTCAGGGGCCACCATGATCCGGTATGACCATCTTAACTTTATTATGGGCGCAAGAACTTTACTTTCAAACAAAATGACATTCTCAGGTATGGAGAGCTAGAATCTTAGTTCGGAGTTAGTATTTCTTTGGGAGTAAATACAATTCAACACACCAGAAGAAAAGCAGACAGCCCCCAGGCACCTTGTCACAAAGCACTTAGCTGGAAATGGCCAGGAAGCTACGAACTTTCCAATGCAAGGGCCGCAAGACTTAACTCCATGGGGCTCCAGGCTCTGCACGCACTGGCTGTCCCATATTATTTTCCATCACTCCCTGTTTTTAACCTTACATCAAATCATCAATTACTTAATATCTGAAATACACTGAGTGTGGTGGTGCACGCCTGTAAAGCCAGCACTCGTGAGGCTTTGGGAGGATGCTTAACACAAGTTTGAAGCCAGCCTGGGCTACAGAGGGAGACCCTGCTCTAAAAGAAACAAATCAACAAAATGAAACAAAGCAAGAGATTCTCATGTCAAGTTTCATGTCCAGTACTATCAGGGCCACAGTCAGAAGCGGCACACGCAAACTAGGGTCACCTTGGGACATATATTTATGAAGGGAATAATTACCATGTGGTGGTAGGATGTACAGGTAATGAAAAAACCCAGACAAGAATTGAGGAGCCCTCATCACCCCAGGTCCAAAGGAGGGTTACAAATTCCATCTGCATAATGAGAAGTGCCGTTAAAGTAACTGCATGGAAAGATTGTCTTAACCAGAGCAGTGACAAAGGCACCTTCTCTGTCCCCAGATTTCTAGGTTCCAAGCTGCCTGTGGCACCTGGACAGCTGTCCCTCAGTCCCCCACATACCAGGGTGATAATGAAGGAAGGGCTGGTCAGGCCAAGCATGAGGCATTGGAAGTCTTTATTAGACTCAGAGTAGGAATCTGTGTGTTTGAAGAACTTGGTAATTTTCTGCTCCACATTCTTTTCTGCCTGTTCTTGTAGCCTTGTGATATTTTTTCCTTCTGGTAATAGATCTTGGTCTTTCTGCTCTTCTCTTCCAAGGTGGCTATCACTGCCTAGTACTTCCAGCTGACCTCATGAATCAGAGCCCCCAAAGAGGCAAACCTTGTCCTGGGATTCAGATGCTCAACCTTGACGGCAACAGAGACCACCATTTGCTTTTTTTTGCACTAGGGTGGTGAGATCTCATCAAACACTGTGAGGTGGTCCAGGGTGGCCTGGTTTGGCCTGTTGAGGCAGCACACCTGTCACAGTCTGCCAGAAGACATGCTGGGAGTCCAGAAATGGTAGGGCCTGCAGGATAAATTGGTGTTCATCCACCTGAGAAGGAAAGTCAGGTATGTTTCGGTAGAAATTAGCAGAAATGTTGATGCTCTGGAAGTGCAACCACCACCTTCTATTCCAGTAGTCCCCTGCTTGGTAGCAATAGCCTCAGCTGTGCAGCGTTGGGACCTGTTCCTCTACCATCTCTGGAAGCTGCCTTGGGGCAGGGAGTAGGCTACTTTATGTTGTATTATACTTGTAATCTTAATTTGTAGAAATTAAAAAAAAAGTGGCCAAGATAGGCAAGATGCTATTGATGCCATATCCCTTCCCTTGCAATTTTAGACTAGGATCAGAAGAGCTTTTGGCTAATGGACTTGGGCAGAGCTGGAAGCGTGCAGCTATCTAGGCCTGCAAAGTGCCTATGCTTTAGAACCCTTGATCCAAGTCGTCTTGACCAATGTGTGTCTATGTGCTAACCCATGGTACTCACAGTGACGAGAGGTACAGCCACTGCCTGGTCTTAAAGAATGAGACAGTCTAAAGCACCTTATGTCCTATTTTAAGAGGCCAGATTCATTGCACCATTGTTTAAGTTGTTAAATGGGAAACAAGGAATTTGCAATACCACAGGATTAAATAAATTATGGTACAGTGGAGTGTTATTATAATGGTTTAGACTTAAAATGTCCCCCACTAAAGCTCTTGTGTTCAGTGGATGGTGACTAGACAGGAGGCCTCTGATTTCATCATGTGGATTAATTCATTGATGAGATTAAAATCTGGTAACATTGTTAGGTGGTGGAAGCAGGAGGTAGGGCCTAGTGGGAGAGTGTGCTCCTGGGGGTGACTTTGGGGACTGTATCTGCTTACAGGCCGTTTCCTCTAGCACTTCTTTCTGCTCTCCAGCTTCCATGAGGTGAGCCTTTTCCTCTGCCATGTTTCTGCGTCACCACAGGCCTGACAGCCAGCTGACCATAGACTGGCACCTCAGATACTTTAAACCCAAACAAACTTTCCCTCCTTTAAATTTCCAGATAGTTTGCTACAGCAATGAGAAGCAAACAGTTATGTATGTATTAAAGGAAGTAGATCCTTACTGACATGGGAGGCATTTGTTTTGGAAGGAGCAATAGAGGTGTATACAGGGTGTAATTTTTCTTGTTAAAGGAAAAATATATTTGTATGGGACAGGGTCTGGAAGGATCTCAGTAGGGACTGAAGTAATTTACTGTTGTCTTTTTTTTTTTTGGTACCAGGGACTGAACTTACAACCTTGTGCTGCCAGGCAGGCGCTTACACCACTGAGCTAAATCCTTGGCCCTACTTTACTGTTTTCTTACTTGTGCTTCCTAATTTTTCCATGCTGGCTAAGTAGCTAAACAGCCATTGGGGCAACTGAGAAAACTGTCCTGTCTCTCTAGGTATTTGGACCATTTCATGAGACAGGTGTCTTGGTAGCCTATAAACTCAGACTAAAGATTTATTGAATAAGATTTATTGGATAACATCTAACTCTGAGGGGTGTGTGGCTAAACTGAACAGAATATGAAGTCAAGATTGTTGTATATAACGTAGAAATGCAGTTTTAAAAAGCCATTTGTAAGACCTAATTAACTGCCTTGGGTTTCCCTCAGAAGTACAACTGGGTGCAAGTACAATTGTACATTTTTTCTACACTCAATATAATTTTCCAAGTTAGCTAATTTGTATCAGCACCCTAGGGTATTCGCTCTGGGGAAGTCACATGATCATGCTGTAGCTTTACTTGGGAAAACCAACTCAAAGCATTATATTTGGGGTACTAAATGCCTCAAAGTCACAGAAGAAATGAAAACGTTCATTTAATGAAATACTACCTTATGTGGGTCATCGTTCAAGTGTCACAAAAATCAGTGATAATTATTTATTTATGAGTAAAATACAGCAATCTTAATGTGGCATTTTCCCTGTAATTTTGTAACGGACATTTTATATTACAAAAGTGGACTTTCCTTGAGAGTAGTTTTCTTCTGAGCTTCATTGTTTATCTTTAAAAGTTGAATCAGCATTCTTCATGACTTCAGGACATTTCTTAGAACATCCATTATCTAAATGAAATTGATTTCAGGTAAAATTTGGCTGAGACCCTGAACCATTTTTTGGTGTGATTTTGCCTCACAGCTTGATTGGATCTTAATTGTGCAGATTTCTTAAACTCTCTATTTGCCTTACTATCAGCACTTGAAGTAACTTGAAATAAACTGGACCTGCTGAATGTTACAAATTATTTTCTTCATTTACAAAAGTAGCTACCAGGTTGAGGTCAATTTCCAGGGTGTTAATAAAATGACTTGCTCAGTTCGTGTTTAACCAAGCAGCAAGCAGCTAAACAACTTCGACAAAAGGCAAAAACACATGTGTTTTAGAAACACAATTTATTACGCTGATGCTTTCTGTATATTCTTAGGCATTCAAAATTTTCCTGACTACAGAGTGATGTCACAAAAACATAAAAAATGGGTGACAAATTCTTGGTTATTCATTCAGGCCAGCACTCACACAACCAGAAAACAGATGAACACGAAATGTGTACTGTTCACCTCACTCTAACAAAATCACTCACACTCGCACAAATCTAAAGACAACCCACAGGGCACCGGCCGGAAGTGGCCAACTACAGGGCGCTGGCCAAAGGACCAGCTGACGACGTTCACCTGCAGGACCTCTTTCCATCACGGACCCGAGAAACACGACACGGGCCGACTTGAGTCTCCAACGTGAGAGAGCTTTCGAACTGTGGCGTCACAGAGACCTGCAAAGGCGTCGTCTTCTCTTCGACCGCCCCGCTGACGTTCGCAGCAAGGGTTTTCGGCCCCATCCGACACCCGCGGTCCAGCGACACAGGGGACCGCTCCGACAGCGCCACCTTTGTCCTCCTCGCGATCGCCGGGTGTCGCGGGGTGCAGAACGCGATCCCCGCCGTCGTCAGGGCCAGTGCGGCTCAGACCTCGGCGCCGGAGCCGGGAGTGGACAGTGGAACGCACACGTGTGGCCCAAGGTCGTAGATGGGCAGCCTCGCCCGACCGCACGACGCCACGACACTCACCCCACCAGGTCGCCGTCGCCGTCGCCGTGCCCGAGGCCCCGCCCCTTCACACGCATGCGCCGCCCGCGGCCGCGCAGGGTGACGGGAGGGGCCACCGCCCCCGCCCCCGGACGAGCTTACCGCGGCCCCATGGGGGCTGCCGGGTTCCTGCGTGCCCGCGGCTGGCTTATGGGAGGCAGGTGGCGTTTGGCTGTCCGTCTTCCAAGCGGGAGCGCTAGTGTCTGTGTCATTTGGGGTGGCAGGCTGCAGGAGAGACTCTTCTTGGCTCTAGCGGCCATGCTGCTCCTGGGAGCCCCCCCCCTACGGGTGGCACGATGGTGCGGTCCGCAGGGCGCGCGCGACTCCCGCGCTTAGTGCACTCGGCGCGGGTCGGGGCGCGGGCGGGAGCGGGCCAGATCTGAGGCCGGGCCGGGCCGGGCCGGGCCGGGCCGCGGGGACTGGGCGGTTGGCGGGGGGCGGGGGCACTGGGCGCTGGGGCGCGGGGGGCCCGGAGCGGCGGCGGGGCCGGGCGGGGGCGGGGCTCCGCACAGCCTGTGCGCCGCCGCGAACATGTCGGACCCGGCGCCCGAAGTTCCCGAGGAGATGTTCCGCGAGGTCAAGTACTACGCGGTGGGCGACATCGACCCGCAGGTATCGCCAGCCCGACCCAGGCCGCCCAGTGTCCCCCTCGCGGGCGCGCCCCGGGGCGCAGGACGGGCCGCCAGGTGGGCTGGCCCGCCGGGAGGGCGCGTGGGTCGGAGGTCCCGTCCGCGTCCGCGTCCTCATCGCGTCGCGCGTTCCTGTAATGGGGACGCGAACTGCCCCGCCCTCCCCGCGGTCTCGGGTTCCTGGCCTGTGCGGGGCGAGGCTGGGTACAGGGGCCCAGAGCCCAGCGACAGCCTGCGCAGAGGCCCCACGCGGGGACACGGGTCGCCCGAGGGTGGGGGCTACGGAGCTGCCCAGGCCGGCCTGGAGCGCTCGCGCGCCGCATGCAGTCGGGGTCCTGGCGGAGGGCCGGCCTTCCGAGTCCCAGGTGGTTCACATGGTGTGAACTGTAAATACGGAATAGTCCCTGCAAATACTGTCACAGCGGGCGCTTCATTTTCCCAAACCAGAGGATAGTGTGGGTTGTCCTAGGTAATAATACTGTGTAACCATCAGAGTATAGTAATCTCTGCTAGAAAAGCACTTGAGTGTTTAGATCTTGGTAGAAATGAACCTCTGTTTGGCGTCTTCTTGCAGCCAATCTTCAAAACATTTCCTTTCTTAAAGGATTCACACCCGCAGCGCTGAGCTTGGAGCAAGGGAATAATCTGTAATCCTAACTTAATTAGGCATGGAGCTGTGGACACTACCGTTTCACAGATAGACCTGGATGGTAGAGAAGGAATTGTGAAAGACTGATAGCCTTCGAGAGGCTGGTCGGTGTGTCTGCCTACCTAAACCACGCTAGGTCTTTTTCTCCTGTCACTTTAGTGTGTAGAGACTTCCAGCTTTGAATTTAAAGACTTACAAGACAAGTGCTAAAAGCCTGAGTAGTAAAAATGAGCGCTTTTCCCAGTATTTGTCACCTCCATCCTTACTCGTGATTGTCTTCCCTCTCCTTCCTGCTGCTCTTCTTTTTAGGACTTTGGCTCTTATAGGGGACTTGAATCCACCGTTACTTGAATGGGGAACAAGCTGAAACCCCAGTCATATTTGCTCAACTATGTGTTAAGTCTAAGTATACTTAAAGATGTCCTCAGCAAATGCTTTAATGTGAGATAGTGTGTTTTCTAAAAAGTTTTAACACCAAAGCAGCTGTTCTCTCCGTCTTGTAAATGTGGGTCGAGTACCATGCTGGGAGTATCAGTGGGTCAGGCCTTTGACCAAGTGTCAGGAGCAGGGGGCCCTTCAAGGTGTGAGAAGGAGCACCCTTAGCAAAGGAGTGCAGGTGGTACAGGTTTCTCCCCTGGGATTCATAGAAGACCCCACGGAGTTGTCGATAGGTGTCATTTCAGTTTAGCCTTGAGATGAGCAGAAGAGAGGTCATCGTCACGTGGAATGTGTGTGCTACAGTTTGAAGACATTTGTATATGTGGGATACCTTGGAATCTTCACTGTGCGGGGTGCATGGGCGAGTCAGGTGGGAGAGACTGGGAGTGTGAACTAGCGACCTCCAAGTCCATGAAAGCTTGGACTGGACTGCAGGGAGTGTAAGTGTGAGTAGGAAGTGAGAAGGTGAAGACAGAAAGCTGAGACTGGTTTCAGGAGGTTGGCATGAAAAGGAAGCAGAGTAGGAGCCTGAGGAAGAGACAGGGTTTACTAGGGGCCTGCTGCAAGCAGGAGTGTGTTAGGTAATGATGGGGGCCCTAATGTGTCTGTGAAGCCCAAGATGCTTGGGATCAAGAAAAGATAGGGAGGAAAAGTGGCCCTCAGCTGTGAATGTGTTTGCACTGTACCTAAGACAGTTTCAGGACTGTGCAGGTCACCTGCCCAGCGTCTGGGCTGTGCTTTCCTTTAGTGTGTATTTTCGTCTGGCTAACACCTGTGAGTTCTCCAGCTTGGGGCTCTAAGGATTCTGTTCGCGTGTTGCTTCCCCTGCCCTAATGATAATGAAACTCCTGGTCCCCAAGCCCTAGGCTGGTGGTCCAGGAGGATGTCCTAGTCTGTCCTGTCTGTCTGGAAGACCTGTGATAGATAGTAGCTGGCTCACAGTAGCTTCTGTAGCTTGGTCAGTAAATCAAGATTTGCTATCTTTTATTGTTCCCAGAGGTGGTTAATTCTACTTATGTGGTGTGTTTTTATTAAAATGTCCTATCACTTCTAGTGATTATTCACGTAAATCAGAAATGGAATATAGCAGTTGTCATTTTAATTTATGTGTATGTTTTTAAAGGTTATTCAGCTTCTTAAAGCTGGAAAAGCCAAGGAAGTATCCTACAATGCTCTTGCCTCACACATAATTTCAGAGGATGGGGACAACCCGGAGGTCGGCGAAGCTCGGGAAGTCTTTGACCTACCTGTTGTAAAGGTCAGTAGGAAATCTGATTTTATGTCTTTAATCAATACCTTGGCATTTCAGCATAGTTTTTTGTAGGGTTTGTTGAAATTCTGCTTTAAAGGGAAATCTGCCAAATGAAAAAAGCCCTTTGTCGTCTTGGTGACTTACCTCAGTTTCCAGCTTTTGAGTTCCTCCTGACGTGGGAGGCTTTGTCCAGTGCAGCAGGGTTCTGTGTGTGTGATTCTAGGTCAGCTTTGACGTTTGCTGTAGGCTGGCATGGGCAGGCTGTCTCTGCCTGGGAACTCTCAGCCAGGAGACCTGTGCCCACCTGGCCTACGGGTAGTTTATTGGGGACGTTGCTGGTGGGTGACTTCGGATTTTGTTGATCCACAGACTGTGCCGCTGTGCTGTGGCCAATTAGTAACTGCTGTTAATGTGGGTTTATATAATTGGTTAGTTGTATCCTTCAGTTTTCTGTCTCCTATGCAAGTACTAACCAGGACCCCATATCCGGTGTGTCTAAGGTGGGATAGCCACTGCTTTGTTTAGATCTTTTTTTGGTGGTACCAGGGATCGAACTCACAAATTGTGCATACCAGGTGGGCGCTTACACCACTGAGCTAAATCTCCGGCCCAGTACTACAGCAGACAGCTTGATGAAGCGTTTCCACATGGAGGTGCCCTATGGTTAAAGAACCTTGCATTCTTATGCAGAGTTCACTGAAAGGTGGTCAGCCTTTAGGGATTAGGTCCTACTACCAGACTTGCTGCAGCAGTGGTTCTTGAACCTGTCTGACTCTACATCCCCTTTTTGGATTAAATACATGTGGTACCCCGTTCATTCATTGTCCAAAATCGAAACTCCTGTGTGGGATAACTTGCCACATACCTACAAATACATCTAGTAGGGGCTGAGGGCTAGCTCAGTGGTAGAGCTGTGCTTGGCATGCAGGAGGCCCACTTGGGTTCAGTCGCCAGCACTGAAACAAGCACACATATGCGGGCTGCTATGAGATATAAAGGAGAAATGCAAGGAAAATAAACAATAAGTATGTATTTCACTTCAGAAGTATTTGGGCTCAGGCTTGTGTGAGGACAGGATGCACTTGCCGGGTGCTGCTGTCTGTAGGTTGCTGGGTGTACCTCCTGCCAGTGCAGATAGAGGCCCAGGTCCCACAGGCGGAGTGACCAGCACAGCAGTGAGGTGATGTCCGGCATGGCCAGCTGTCCGTCCTTGATGGAGCCTTCAGTGCTTGGCATACACAGCTTTGCATGCTGGGAAGCCGGTTTACAGTCAGGCTGCATGGCAGGGTGCGCAGGTCCCCTGCAGTGATCACTGGGCTTCTGCGGTGGCATCTTTCTGCTGGTCAGGGCCTCATGCCAGTTTCATTGCCATTGTCAGCCTCCACTCACTTGGATTTGAGAGCAGCAGGGCTTTTCAGACCTCGGCCCGTGGCCGGCCGCTCTGGTCTCCACTGAGGCCTGTCTTCTGGGCTCCTGCTGCCAGTGTAGAGTCTGAATTTAGTAGGTTGAGGCCGACGCCTGGCTCCCTTGGGGCATGGCCTTTGACCCTCACCCTGGTAGAGTTTGACAGTGCATTTTACTAAGAAGGGGTTCTTGCACACGCAGTGACTGTCATTTACATGTTTGATTTTTATAGATGTTTAAAGCTTAGTTTTGGGAGGGGAGGAGGGGAGGGAAATGGGAGAAAAGTTATATCATGTACGGGTACAAATTCTCTATGATGGCTGTGATGATTATGTATGTGTAAAGTGTACCAATACATCTGGCTGAATAAAAACAAAGTTCAGTTTTGTAGGCACCAAAACATCTGGAGTAACTTTTCAATCTTTGTTAGTGCATGTTTTCAGTACATGATCGCCTTCATCATGAGGAGTTAGTACAGGCCGGAACATAAAACTTCTTTCCTTTTGGCTTTAAGACAGGATTGGAGTTGAGGCTGGCCTTGAACCCACTGTGTAACTCACTGGCAGCGATTGTCCTGCCTCAGCTCCCAAGCGCTAGAATTACAAGTGTGCACAACCATGCCTGGCTCTCATTTTTTTAATGGAAACTTTTTCCTCAGTGGCTTTGACATCATTGGAAACACTTCTGATAATACTGACTTGTGGTGACCTTATTTTGTATGCTGCTCCTTTGATTGTTTTGGTTGTCATTTTGAGATAAGCTCTTGCTTTGTAGGTTGGCCTTGAACTCAAGGCAACCTTCCTGCCTCAGCCTCCCAAATGCTGGGATTTTAGGTGTGTACCAAAAATTGCTTATTACTTAGCTTTTTTTCTTCTTCTCTGTTTTTGCTTTATCAGTGTATCCTACTTCTTAATTTTGCATTATTCTGCCTAGACACACCTAACAGCAGGCCTCAGGGGGCTGTCCTTGCTGGGACCGGACTTCATGATCACTAGCCCAGCAGCTTTAAACTAGGACAGGCTGCTTCAGCCCCGGGCTGGCTCCCCAGGGTGTGTGATGCAAGGACAGCTGTGCAGGTATCTGTTTCCAGATCGCTGTTTCCTAACAGGACCTGAGTGTGTACCTGTGGCCTTCACCTCGGCTCCTCATCAGCTGAAAGGGAGCCTTAGCTTTCCTAGCCAGCCCTCCTGCAGGGGCAGGACTCCCTTGCCCAGAGACTCTGGGCCTTGGGCAGGGCCGGCTGGCAGGCTGCTCTCAAGGCCTCCTCCCATGGCGCTCAATCCCCAGCTGCTCCCGGGCTCTGGGTGTCACTGCTGAGAGTGAAGCCTGGCCCACTGGACGATGTTCTGAATTTAGAGGACCCAGAGTCACACGGTTCGGGGTGCTGGCTCAGTACTTAAATTTAGTTGGAATTTCTTCAGAATTACCAAATTGGGAAGATACATTGGGCAAACGAAATGACGGCAGCATTAAGATGCTTTCTTTCAGATTTGGTGCACTTTATCCAATAATTTGGTTAAAACCTGTGGTAAAATTACAAAACGACCACGAAGTTGTTATTGCAAGTGCAACCAATCTGTTGTATTTTGTAAAATATTTGTCCTTTATAGACCGTAGGCCTCTTTCAGCTTGTACGGAACACTGTAGCTGTAACGGAGCAGCGATGCAGCGGCTCTTGGCCAAGACCGGTGTGAGGCGTATTTGGTAGAAGGGTTGTGGAGATCCTTAGCTAGACTGTAAGTTGTTTGAGAGAGAGAGATGCATTTTTCTTATCATTGTTATGTCCCTCAAGCCTTGCGCTGCTTCTGCAGGAAGCATTTGACATCAATATTTGATGACCTCATTGGTGGCTGTGTCATGGGTGGTGTGTGAGTTTCATTTGGCTGAGGTTTGGAGGTTAGCTGGCTAAAAGGGGACTTTACTGTGTACTATTTTTAGACTGTAACTTTTACAAATAGATCTCTTAAGGTAATGATTAATGTCATTTAAAAAAGTGTAAATATAGAAATAAAAGATGAGATAATTTTCTAAAACTATAAAGTATCCCAAAAGGTCATATTTATACTGTTTTATCATTAATGTGAGTTTTGGAATTCATAAGATTATGAAATAGTTAGAAATAATTTTTATATTTTGTAACCACTGTATCTCCTTGACTTTACTAACACAGTTTGGGCTTGGGTTAACTCAGGATTCTACGAAGCCTGTGTCGGGGCTGACTGAATCCCAGCTTTGGCTCTGGTGGCAGTGGGTGGGCAGCAGCCTCATCTCTGGGGTGGTCAGCAGTAGTACGTGCATACACCACATGGTAAATGTCTGTGCATCACGATTTTTAAAAAAAAATATGGTAGTGCCTCCCTGTAGAATTGGGGTTGATTTGGTGATATTGGTACTATGTGAATATCATGTTTTTGCGTAGAACACTTTTTGATTTGATTTTTTTTCTTTTTCAGCCTTCCTGGGTGACCTTGTCCGTGCAGTGTGGAGCTCTTCTGCCGTATCCTTTTCATGGCTGGAGGGAAAGGATAACTCTGAATTTAAGACCGAAGTGATAATCACTGGGTGAAAAGCGGATTCATTAGTCAGGCACAGCTGTTTCCTCCGGGCTCTCTGTCCCTGTCTTCTCTGTCCTGTATCATATGTTATGTACGCCATCCTTGTCAAGCCGCGCCCAGCAACCATAGCCAGCACCAGGAGTCATCATGAGTTGTAGTTCTTCTTAACTTTTGTGGACTCTAGCTAGACAGTATTTCTCGACTTCCAAACCCACAGAAACTAAAGCCTGGGTGTCTGGAGAGTGCAGTGGAGCCCATGAGAGGCACATGTCCAGTTGCACAGTATGTTAATCACGTGGGTGTCAGGTGCCTGTGCAGCCCTTGCTGTAGGGTGGTCCTGACCTAGAGTGTGACGAAAGCCTCCCATTCCTGTCCTGGAGGGGATCCTTGGTGCAGGGCCTGTGTGCGTGCGTGTCAGGAGGCGGTCTGAGTGTGGCTGGGCCCTGGAGGCTGTTGGGAATGAGCCATTCCGCAGCCTGCTGTTTACTTTGCTAGGCCTGGCGGCTTCGGTTTCTTTCTGAAAGGGTGAAGCCTTGTGGAGATACAGTCCAAGCAGCGCCTGCGTGTGAAAATCGCTTCTGTTAGCAATACCTGATACTGTACAGTTATGATGTTGAAATTTTAGGCTTGGGCAAGAAATTATGTCATTCACCCTGTGTTATTTTATAGCTATGTCACATTGTGCCTTTAAAAGCACTTACTACCTATCAGTGCAAACAGAAGGAGTATTACTATGAAGTTTTTATGGAGGACCTCAAACCTAGGATGTATGCTTTGAAAAGCGGCTCTTGGAGGAGAGAAGACTTCAGCAGTCCTGGCTCTCTCTTGTAGTCTGAAGAGTTGAAGAGCATCAATGCTTGGTAGAAGCAGTTTTAAAATTTCATTTCTTTTGTTTTTATAAGCTCAGAAAAAAGACGGGAGAGAATGAGTATTTTGAGGATAAGAGGCTCATTGCCTTGTTCGGGACTGTACTGTCCACCAAGCCTCCTTTGGAAGCTCTTGGCTTGTGGCCATCAGAGCCCCGGAGGACCAGGAGGGGCCAGCAGAGCACCCTGAGGTTAGTCTGTGTCCTTGGTTGCTGGAAGTGAGAGCCTCCTGAGCTGAGGCAGGAAGGGCGAAACGTCTTGGAGAGGAGCGCTGCGGGCATCTTTTGGGTCTGCAGGGTTTGTGACAGCCAGAGAAGGCTGTCTGCTGGCTCAAATAGGAAACCTTAAGATCACAGCACAGTTTAGTCTTGTGCTGTTCTGAGTTCACCTGTCTCAGTAGGCGTATTCTTCTGTAGGGAGGCAGAAGTACCGTGTTAACTGTTATGACCTCTGGCTACTCCATATTATTCTGAGATAGTCATTGTGTTTGCTTGAATGGATCCTCAGGAACAGGCCTGGGAGACAGACCCTGTCTGCTTTCTTTGTGGCCGTGTTCTCAGTGTCTGGAGCATGGTGAGCATAGCAGCTAACCTGTGTGGCTTCACTAGGAAGGGTCTGGGGATTGTTTCCTGCTCCCGCGTGCGAAAGGGACAGCAGGGCCGTGAGCTGTCCCACGCGGGTTCACAAGGGTGTGCTGGTGACGGGGCCAGAGCTCGGGCTCCTAGGAAGGAGTTTTATGCTGTGCAGTACAAGTGATACCATCGGGACTTCATTCTAGGACTTGTACTAAGACGTTACCTTGCTTTTAAAGCAGTTGCAGAGCCTGTGTGTGTGTCTCTATAAATGTATAGTGCACTACTATCCAAGGTCAAGATGTTTTTCCATGTGTGTCTTATGTCCATTTTATTTACGATGTAAGTGAAGAAACTAGATTTTGGAATGTATTTTACTGAAAATCACTCAGTTCTTTCTGTTCTGTACACTCCTGTTTATTCCAGTCCCCTCTGCACTTGCTTTGGTCATCTTTAGTCTCTCTTTGCTAAAAGGATTGAGCGGGAGGCAGAGGTGGGCACCGGCCTTGTGGGCAGGTGGGCCGTGTCTCTCAGTGAGGTTCAGGCTGCGCTGATGCTATTCATTGTGATCTTAATGACTGTCAAACAGAGTAAATGGCTTTTCTCCAGAGTCCTGTCAGATTTTTTTTGGAATCATTGCCTGCCTTTCTCAGGTAAGCGTGGTTGCGTTAGTGCTGTTTATACATGGCAGCAAGTGTTTATGGGATTGGGTTATTGATCTATTTGTTAATCAGTGTTAGAGGGGACTCTACTAACCAACTATATATTCACTGTGGATGTCTGAGACACAGTCATTTAAATAGTCATGTTTACTTTCAGGAATTAACATTTTAAGTGAGTGTAAGTGTCTTTGTAATTTGAAGAAAGGAATTACAAAGATTTAAAACTTGAATATGAAAACATTTGAAATGAAAAGATAAGGAGAATTTAGTCAAAACTATAGTCAAAAATTTTTAAAATTTGAATTTTGGTACAGAACAGTAAGAAAGTAATAGTAAGACCTAGGCAGACAGGTCAGAAAAGTGGATTTACAGCTTATAAAAAGGAATTGTAAATAAGTATGACAACATTTGATGACACTTTCTAATTCAAGATATGAGCGCTTTAATAGCGAGATAAGGATGTTTGCTTATCAGAACCAGAGCAGTGCACTAGGTATTCACTGTGTCCCGTTGCTGATGGCACATGAAGAGGGACGCCAGCTTCCTGCAGCCGCTGGTGGTGGTGTCACTCAGTACTCACTCCGTGTGTGTCAGGCAGACTGATGCATGGGGATGTTCAGGGTGATAGGAAAAATCAGGTCACTATTACACCCGTGTGTACTTACCCGGTGGTTTGGATACTTAGACATTTTTGAATTGCGATTTATAAAAATATATAAAGACATGGGAAATGTTTCAGGTGGAAAAAAGTGGTTGTAACTACATCATGGACCAATAGAAAAGGGACAAAATATCTGAAAGGAGGGACCGGGATGTTCCTAGTGTTTAGTTCTGGGTAGCAGAAGAAGTGGATATTTAGTACTTACTTGTTTTGTTTTGTCCTAACCCTCAACGGCAACAAAAACCTTTTCTCAAAATCAAGTTGTGGGCTGGGGATTTAGCTCAGCGGCATAAGCGCCTGCCTGGCAAGTGTGAGGTCATGAGTTCCACCCCCGGTACCAAAAAACAACCCAAACTCATCCAGTTGGGGCTGTTTAAACACATTTCAGAATTGCACGGAGCAACTGACATGAGACAGAAGTGTGCCGACAAGGGCTGGTCTCCCCGCTGAGCTGTGGTCTCAGTCCTGGCCTGTCCTTTGGTGTTTGGCGACCTCAGAGAAAGGAGCGGAGGTGGGAGGGGTGGGACTGTGGTCCTGCCTTGCCCCTGAGCCTTTGGGTAGAAGAGTGAGGGAGCTAGTTCACGTGTAATTACCACGGTTAGGGTGCTGGGCAGACAGCCGTTAACAGTCTAAGTGTGACTGCTCTCGTGTCCCAGTGGTGAGTTTAGCCATGGTTACTATGTTCGTCTGTTGTCAATTCTGGAAATTCTTTGAGACTATCAAATCCTTTTGGTTCCTTTTGCATCGATTTGATGCGGTTTCTTAAGAGAAAATTGTCTTTTTTTCCCTTCTGAGTAGGAATCTGGGATTTGTATTTTTCAGTCATCTTTACATCTGGTATAAATGTATTTTCACATGATGAAGATCTTTAAAGTTGTCTAAAATGATTTTTAAATGCCAGGTGCTATGGTTATATGTAGTTTTACTGCCTTCTTTATACTTCTCTGTATATTCCAAATTCTTAATCAGCATATCAGATAAATTTTTAAAATGAAAACATTTTATCACTATTGATGAATAAATGAAGGGTACTTTGGCTACAGTGTATACTTTTCACTTCTGTGGTAACCAGCTGGGTTCTGGGTTCTGAGACCCAGAGCCCAGGGCTCAGAAAGGAGTCTCACTTGGTGACAAAGGGCGGAAGGGAGAGGCCGTGCTGAGCTGGCCTTTATCAGGGCGGGACCACATGGCTTGGTTTGGCATACTGGAGGAAACCAGAAGCCAGATGTGTGTGACCGTGAGGATGTTCATCTTAGCTGAGCTGAGGGCCGAGGAGACTTCTAGAAGAAACAGATAGTTGCCTTAGCAAAGGCTGGACTCGGGAGTGGCAGTACTGTGTGCATGGCGCACTCTGTGTGATGTGATATTAGGTGGCACAGGTGTGGGTGCATGAGCTAGAGAGGAGGGTGTCCGCCTAGCTCAAGGCAGGGTGGGCCCTGAAGGACGTTGAGAGCCGTCAGCGTCCCCAAGGGCAGCACATTTGGAGTACAGGGAGGAGAGCGGTGCACGTGAGTGAGTCAGGTTGGAGGGGAGCGCGGCACATGCAGGAGGCCAGCTGTGACCAGCCGGGGTCAGAAGCAGGGTTGTGTGTTTGGTGGAGAAGGAAGACCTAGTCAGGGAGGTGCAGGGGTGGAGACTGCAGAGGCCTAGAATCTGGTGGATGGCTTTGGACTTTGTGGAGACTAGTAGGATGCTGCTTTACTTTATTTCCTCTTAGGGACTTAGTTGTAGGTTATGGCTGTTTAAAGAATTAAAGTCACTTGTGATCATTTTATTAAAACTGGCCTGGGAGCCATGAGTATGTCAGAGTGGTCAGGGTAGAAGTCACAGTTTTGGCACTGAGCAGAGTCACAGTCTTGTGGACTTCAGGTGAAGATTGGGGATCAGGTTGGCCAACACAGCACAGCACCTAGCAGTGGAGGTGACTCACAGGTCCTGTGGTGTGGGAGCGCTGTGGTGCAGGGACAGGGGCATTGGCACATTCCACAGGTCTGCCAAGCTTGTGCCCACTTTGCCATGGGGATCAGGGGCCAGATATGTCCTGTGCTTGCAGATGGAGCTTGGGGAGGTGGCGGGTCGCTGGTGGAAAGAGGAGAACCTCGTTGGTGAGTGGGACAGAATGTGGAGTTCTGGGTAGATGTAGGCTGTTTGGACACAGGTACTTGGAGAGGGCACAGTTGAAGGGGATTCTCCCAGCAGAGTAGCGACAAGAGCAGGCAACTCGGGTAGAACCCCCACCTCCAGTAATGTGCATGCGAGGGGGTTCATTGTAGAGAGCTTGGAAACAAGTGAAGAGGCTACAGAGGGAGGTATTGTTTTTAGAAACCAAGGTGAAGCCAGACTTGATGGTTTTTGTTGTTCTTGCTGAGAAGTTGCAGTGTCCAAGCTAAAGGTTTAAGGCGTACGTTTATAGCAGAGTTGTGTGTGATTTTCCCTTCCCAATTCTGTCTGTGGTTCAGGAGCAGGGAAGGAACACATGTTGAAAGTGAGGCGTGAGTGTTGATTGGCTGCTTGAGCACTGCACAGGTACTGGGGTCTGAATAGGGCGTGGGTTCTGGCAGAGAAGACACTGTTGTAGTCCACAGAGAAGCTGAGGGGAGGAAGTGTGGCCAGCGAGCACAGATGCCCAGAGTCTCAGAGTAGGGTAGTGTAGTCTGATGAGTGTCCTAGGGGTGGCTCTGCTCACTGACTTTTGGTGCTAACCTTGGCCAGGGCAGTGAGTGGGTCCGAGTAGATAGCAGGAAATTAGTGTAGTGGGATCTCTGACAGCAGATTCATTAGGTAAGAAAAATCAGGATTCCGAGTCAGCCTGATCTTTATGGGTAACTCACTGGACTTACTATAGGTTGTCATTTATGGTGATGAATTGAAATCCCAGTGTGTCACGGGATACTTTTCATGAAAAGTACTTTAAGATCAGAAAGGTTAAGTAAGGACATGGGAAGAGCTTATTTGTAGTAGCTTATGTAAAGGAACCCTGGAAACGTTAGTGTAAGAAAAATACACAGGGAGTACTAATGCCTTGTAGCTGTTAAAAATGTTAATTTGGGCTTAAGAGATAACTAACGAATGTGTGTACAGTGTCCAGTTAAGGGACCTGGGTTCACCAAACCTGAGAAGTACTTCCTTTACAACAAGGGCCAAAGGGGTGCGTGTTCATCACCATGCAATTTCTCCCTCAGTAACCGCAGACTAGATGGAGCCAGGCGTGTGAACAAATGTGGTTGTGTTGTGCAGCACAGAGACACGAGTGGGCGCCAGGTATAGACACTGCAGGAGGGAGCGGTTGCAACGTCTGCACCCTGGCACCCCTGTGCACACGCCAGGCAAGACCCACCTTCCTGAAGGACTGTTTGCTTGGTGGTTCTCAGTGACCTTCTGTCTTTTCCCGTCAGGGTGTTGACACAAGCTGGAGCTCTTTGTTGGAGTCTTCCAGAGCTCTCCCAGGGAGAGGTAGGGAAGGGAGCTTGTGCCAGCAGAAGTTGGGAAGCACAGACACCATCTGCCTTCTTCTGAGCCGGTATTGATGCAGGCTGGGGCCTCTGTTGTAATGTGCTGGGTAGGTTTTGGGGAATAGGTTGAGAGTTTAATGGAGAGCCTGGCCAGGTCATGACTCAAATCTGGAAGCCTAAAAATGAAAATTCTTTCTGTTCTGTATCTCAATCAACAAATATTTCTTGACTGCCTACCCATGTGCCTTGCACTGTACTAGGTTCTGTGAAAGATGACAAGGGGTTTAGGTCATAATTCTTACAGAGGACTCTAGTCTTTAATAGGTAGTGTTGTACCTGATCAGTGAGATGGGACCGGGAGGAAAGCGTGTCAGCTAGAATCCAGGCCTGATCTAGGGATGTCCAGACTAGGAGGAGGAGGAGGAAGGTGCTTCTGATTGGTTGTAGGAGACATTTATTCCTTGGGGCAGCAGGTGGAATTCTGGTCCTTTGCTCCTGGATGCTAGAGTGCAGTGAGGGGGGACAAACACGTAGGCTGTTCTAGAGTGTGGGGATGTCCAGGGTTCTGCATGCTTGTTGGCGGGGGCTGGGATGATACCTGAGCCGGGTCTCAGGAGGAGCCAAGGGCCAGGCAGGGCCTGGACACACGCAGCTTAGCATGTCTAAGGGATGTCGTTTGCATGCAGCTGTGCAGGGTCCCCAGAGAAGCAGCACTGCACAGCAGGAGCCAGACAGCCCCACCTTGGCACAGCGTCCCGGGGTTTCAGTGCTGGGATTGCAGCTGCATGCGTTGAGGGACCGCAGGATATTATCAGTATATGATTGGTGTTTTAGAAAGTTGGCTATTAAAAAGGGAAACGCTTTTTCCCCATTGTAAAATCAGTGCTTTCGAGATGTGGGAAATACAGAAAAGTATAAAAAGGAACATACAAGTCTCCCCTGTCACCGCTAGGTAGCTGTTGTTGGCATTTGGTGTGGGAAGAACATTGTTAACCCTGCAGCTGCCATGCATGCCACGAGCTCTGTGAATGTCCTCAGTCATCTGGACCAGACCTGTGGCCGGAGGCCTGGGCTGGAGGTTTCCAGGGTGCTGTGAGCTGCTTGGTGGCGACACAGTATGCACCCCAACCCCTCTGCTTCTCCCTGCATAATGTTCTTTCCGTAGCAAGGTGGGCGCCCAGTTGGAGTGCAGGCTGGGATGCAGGTGGATGGCACGCAGGGTCCGTCACGAGAGCCGGAAAATAAAAGCAGGCTCCCCCCATACCACTGCACTTGCTGATCAAATGCATATTGCAAGCTTCATTCTAAACAGATGACTCTGTCTTGTTAACTACATCCCAGCTCTCCAAATACTGCAGGACATCATTGTTTTGTGAAATCCTCTAATGAAAGTAACCAGGTCCATGCTTCTGAAAGGTGACATTGAATTATTAAATTGCAGAGATACAATGACTTTAAAAAGTTATTTTAAAAAGTTAACATGTTCTTGTTATTCAGAGTAGTGTGGAATACAACATAATTCCTGGAAACATTCATCAAATGGATCAGAGTACATGTGGAATGTTAGATTATTAGCAAGCTGCACCGGCTATTCAGAATGCATTGATTCCTGTTCATAAGTACTTTTCAAAAACTAACTGGAGACATGTTTAGGATTCTTCAACCTCATGACCCTCAATTTACAATAATTGTTCAGAAAAAGAGATTATCTTAGAGTTAATGCTCACATGTTATTTTTCTTAAATGTTTCTTTTGTCTTTTAGACTCTAAAATTTTATTCTTTTAGAAATTGTTGTTGACTTACCCAGAAGTAACTGCCCTTGGAGAAGCAGTATAGGACAGTAAAAAGATAGTTTGGAGGGAGACCTGAGTTTAGGTTCTGACCTGTGTGTTAAAGCCCGCGTTTCTAATGGGTAGGCGCAGCGTAGTTTGTCTTTCTGCCTTCAGAGGGGGTGGCAGGTCCTGTCTCAGGTGGCAGTGGAAAGCGTGGAGTGTATGTAGCACACTTGGCACAGTTCCTGGCACATAGTAGGCAGGCAATAAATGGTAGCTGTTTTTACCGTCACAGCAAAAGCCTGTTTTAGGACATAGCCCTTGTACCTGGAGTCTGTTTCATCCCTGTGCAAGCGTGAGACTGACCCCTTTATGCTTGCTTTGTTAATTTTGTTTTGTGAAATGATATTTATGTTTTCCCCTGTGCTTACAAACCACTGTTATTATCTTTTTTATTTTTCTATGTCATAATTAGTATTCGTTATTCATTAGTTTTAAGCAGTTCCTCGTAAATGTGGTTTTGATACTGCTGTTGTATTAAAATTACAAATGGAAGCTGGAATGGTGTACTAGTTTGTTCTGCCCTTTTTCCCACTATTATTTTTGCTGTAGACTCCATTAAGTTTGTGGAATGTGGATGTAAATATTTATTCTTTTGTAAAAAGGGAAAATGATTTATATCTATAAAACTGTTAGGAATACAGCCAAATGCTTCTCTTAATTTTTCCGCTAATGTCCTTAGGTTAATTTCATTTAATAGGGCAGAAAATTAGCTCAAATTGTTGTGATCCCAGCCTGTGTGATATTGATGGAAGTGCTGTCGTATGTGAACATGTGGATTGAGTCCATGCTAAAGCACCTTTCTGATCTCCTGTCAGGTGTCATCTGACGACAGAAGTGCCCTGTGGGCTTTGGTCACTTTCCATGGAGGCAGTTGCCAGCTAACCCTCAATAAGAAATGCACGCATTTGATTGTGCCAGAGCCAAAGGGGGTAAGTGTCCCCTGACCACGTCCTTTGATGTGTTCCATTCACCTTCACCCCCAGTCTCCTGAGCTCGTAAATTACTAGATTCCATTTACAAGAGCTGATTGTATGGGTTTATAATACTTGTTTCCAGATTCATTTCACAGAAATGTGAGATGATTGTAAATTGTATGACAGTTACAAAGAAATTTGGGTTTATTCTGTGGGGAAAATAGAGTTTTCAGTATTCTCTAACAAACCTTGTCAAACTTGTTTATTTTTATATGTGGAAAAAATGTATTTTTAGACTCCTTTATGGTTTTTTTGAGACCGTTTCACTGTGCAGTTCAGGCTGTACTTGAACTCTCTTTATAGCCCACACTGGCCTCAAAATTGGGGCAGTCCCCCTGCCTCAGCTTCCCAAGTGCTAGGATTACAGGGGTGTGCCACCACACCTGGCACTCCTTCATGGCGGTTTTTCTTTTTCTTTTTTTTTTTTTTGTCTTTGAGACAGGGTCTCACTGTACAGTTTAGGCTGGCCTTGGGCTCACTTTGTAGCCCACGCTGATCTCTAACTTGTAATGATCCGCCTGCCTCAGCCTCCCGAGTACTGGAATCACAGGTGTGCACCACCATACCTGCTTTCCCATGTTTTTAAACAATAGTTTTTGATAGGCACTGAGGATTGAAATCCAGGGCCTGGTGTATGGTAAGCATGTGCTTGGCCACCAAGTTACTCCTACTTTTGTCTCACAAAATTTTAAAAGATTTTCTCTGGGTATAACTATAAGCATTTGATAAAGGGTTTTATCAGAGATCGAACTCTTGACCTCTGCTTACCAGGGAGGTGCTTACGCTGCTGAGCCAAATCCCCAACCCTTGGTAAAGGGTTTTGGAGGCAGGGTCTCACTGTGTAGCTCAGGCTAACCTTGGACTCACAGTGTAGCCCATGCTGGCCTGGAACATGCAGGAATCTTCCCGCCTCAGCCTCCTGAGTGCTGGGATGACAGGCATGTGCTGGCTTGATAGAAGTTTTCTGTGTGCTACATTAATAATCTGAAGTGTATCAACACTGCTCTTGGCCCGCCTAGCACAAGACATTGGTGTCTGAGCAGTGGTATGGCCAGAGACACTGAGGTTTGAGTGGGTCCCTGGCCCCTCAGGTTGCAGGTTGCCCTGCAGCTTGCCAGGCTTGCGGGATTCCCGCAGTGCATGGGGGAAGTGTAGGACTTGGGGCAGCCAGTGGAGAGTGTTTATGTAGCTAATGAGGCTTCTGACTAATTTTCTCCCATGTGCTGGTCACTGCCTTCACAGTTTGGCATTGCTTTTGCTTGGAATTGATCCTGTCGTCCTGTTGCTGCATCCGGTGTGCTGTCACAAAGGCAGAGAGGAGTTGAGTGTGCTGGGGGCACAGGGCTGAGACAAGGTGCGTCCTGAAGGTGGCCCGCGCCACACACTGCTCAGTGTCCTGGCCGCGGAGGAGACCCTTGCTGTGCACTGCGCCCACGTGGGTTTCCTGGCAGATGGCCGGGACTGGCCACCCTCGGCTGCCTCGGCATGGCCAGAGAGCGGCTGTCCCCAGGAAAAGCCCTTTCCTGTAGCAATTCTTTGTGTGATTCGTGCAGTTTATTTAAGTAAACAGTTTATATAACAGTCTAAGTGGCAAATGGTACTTTTGGTTAAGTAGTTACTGTAAATGTTCTTTTTATCTCAATATAAATTGTACCTAAAAATAAATCATCTGATTTTACATAGTCAGTTTGAAGGGGAAATGAAGTGTTTTGTTACTGAGAGATGCTTCTGAAGAGTCAGCTGTAATTTTAAGAGGCAATACTTGAGGAAAATAGGTTTGTTAAAACTGTTTTAAGTTATAATTTAACTTTTAGGTTTTTTTCTTTAAGTATTAGGTGTTGAGCCAGGGGTTTTCTGCCCCAGGACTACATCTCAGGTTCTTTATAATTTTTTATTTTGAGACAAAGTCTCACTAAATTGTAAGCCTGGCTTCAAACTTGTGATCTTCCTGTCTCAGCCTAAATATCTGGGATTAAAGGTCTGTGCTACCTGCAGTAGCTGAAGTTTGACTTTAGAATGCTAACTGAAGGTTTTTCCCTTCAAAAATATTTTGTTAGTGAGCCTTTAGTAACTCTTTGAGTTTTCAGCTAAATATATATGTATTATATATGTAAAATTAATTAATTTTTCAGTACTGGGAATCAAACTCATATAACTAAAAATGGAATATTTTTAAAATGACTATGTGGAAGAAAACCGTATCTGAGTCAACAGTTTATTTAAGTGTGTATGTGTGTACTTTAATTAGACTTTATCTCAACAATCCCGTAAACAGATAATTTTATTTGGCTAAAATGTGCTCATGAGTAAGACAACAAATATGGTACATGGTCGTTTTTAGAAAAAGCAAATAATTCATGCGTTTTAAAAGTTTGATATTAAACAAAACATGTGTACACCAACATACTGTACTTGTATGTAGGGATTCTCTCATCAGAGTCTGAAATGGAATTATAATATTATTTTGTATAATTTATTTACCCCTCATCCTTGATTTCACTTGTAAACTTTGAAAAGAAAGTAAGTTTTTGTCCTTTATAACTTCTCAATTTTTATAGAACTGATCAATATAGGGAAAATGAACAACTGTTTTAGCGTTTACTGCTTTTCCTCTGCAATGGTAAATAAACCTTAGTGACAGCAGATTTTGTCTTGGGCAGTAATAAAAGTTGCACTGATCTGCAGACGTGCTCGCCGCATAGTAGGTAATGAAGCACCATCCCTTTCTGTGAGTTTTTGTAAACACCCTGCTGTGCCTGAATCCTTTCTGAAAATCCTGACACCCACAGGTGCAGTAAGGAGACAGAAAACAAGCAGTGAATTGTGAAGGTGGCGAGGATTTCTGGGTGCTCTGTGCGGGGAGGTAGGAAGGAGCCTGGGTGGGGGACATGGTGAACTCTTGTCCATCAGCAGAACCTGCACAGGTGTGAAGCTGACAGGTGTGAAGCTGCGGGAAAGGGCAGCACTGCAGGTATACTGACCACACAGTGCCCTCGGTGAGGGCTGAGGGTGCAGCTCAGCTGAGGGGCCTCATGCATGTGCCCAGCTTCCACTGCCTGCACTGCAGGGAGAACCCCTAACTCTCACGTGACCAGCTTTCCTAATCTTACCAATGAGTTAGGAGTAACCATTCTTTTACAGGTTTTCATAGCTATTTCCTGCAAAACTGATGTATGAATGACCGTGTAGTTTTCCGTATGGATACCTGGTGGTTCCCTCGGAAGGCTGGGATGACCCTCAGCTGTGCAGCTTTCGTCTGGGTCGTTCTGTGACAGCATCCCTCACCCTGTCCTCTGCTGGCTTTTGTGCAGAGGAAGCAGGGGCCTGTAACACATTCCAGAACCAGGCAGCAGGAGCAGCTCCCCTCAGTGTCACTGAACTAACAGAGCCGAAAGCCCGCGTGGGGATGCTGGTGCCCAGGCTGTGCGCTGCCCCTCTGAAGGGCAGGACAGACCGCGCAGCCTCCTGGTCCCGTTCAGGGCTGGCAGTGTGATCTGCCTCTTCCTGGGAGCCTGAGAAGCAGGCCTTGCAGAGGAGCCCCAGGGTTACGACTTACAAAACCCAAAGTTAATACAGAATATAGCTAGCTCCTGTCTTTTTGAGCCATGATTATATCTGTGGCCTACACCATATAACTTAGTAACCACAGTATTTGATAGTAAATCCCTTAAAGAGGGAATTCCTTTATATTACTATATTCTACACCCTCTTGAGACATAACTTTTTTAAATCTAATGATGAATTTAAAGTTTTGTAGTTGTGTGAGTGCTAAGACTGCACACAAAAATAAATGGCATTTCTTTTTAATGTAAACTCATACTTTTGCATTTTAAAAAAAATTGGTTGATCGATTTGATTGATTGAGAGAGGGTCTCACTATGTAGCCCAGACTGAACTCTTGGAGACCCTCCTGAGTGCTGGGATTCTAGATGAGTGCCACCATACCGGTGACGCGTGAAACTGCGGGGGAGGGTGTGGCTGTAGTTACAGCGAGGGGCTGCTCTGCAGCCACTGCATCCTGCTGCCACCTGTCACACTGCACGTGCATATGGTGGGCCAGTGTCGGCCACCCTGGTCACCCCAGCCCTCAGGCTGCTTGCTGACACTGAGGTCCTTGACACTTAGAAGTCAGCTCGAGAATTCATAATTTCAAAAATATTGCTGGTGAATTGACGCAGTGAAGGCATTGAAACATTGCTTGGTCTGTGAGTCGTCTTCAGTAGTCAGGCTTTGGGGGACAGAGCCTCTGTGTGACAAATGAGAGGCAGCCTGGATAGGGCTGATAAGGCAGTCTCCTTGCTACACACTCTCCTCGAGTGTACACAGGAAGTAAGTAGCCCGGCCAGCCCTGAGATGGGACCACAGCGGCCCACATAAGGACTCGCAGATCCCAAGCTCCTGTGTGTGCGTGGGAGACCACTGGGTGTCCAGTGTGTGCTGCACTGCCGTCCATGGCTGCAGTCGTTTCATTTTTGGTATTTGTAACGGATTTTTTTGTTTTTGAGACAGGGTCTCACTGTGAGGTGCAGGCTGGCCTTGAACTCACAGCAATCCTTCTGCCTCAGCCTCCCAAGTGCTGGAATAAAGGTGTGTGCCACCACATCCGGCTATAAGCCATATTATATGCCATCTGTGTTATTGTTATTTGAATATATATTTGTATTATTGAGATTATAAATACTTTGTTACTATCTTGAACTTCATATTTTCCTAAAATAACTGGATTTTCTGGGTGGGGAGGATAGTCCAGAAATCGGGTCTCTATACTATAGAAATTTATCCTTGCATTTACTGGGAGAGGAGGAAACCTGTGGAACATTTTTATACTTTGGTACAGTGGTACCTCAGTCCACAAATTTAGTTTGCTCCATGATTCTGGGGAAAATGGCCATGTTTGTGTTCATGTTAAAAAGATGGCCACAGTTGTGTTTGTCTCCTGATGCAACATTTGGAAACAAGAACAGTAGTTTACCAAAATCTTCCTAAACTCAGATACCACTCTGCTTAAGAATGACATAATTACCGGGTATGGTGGTACTTGCCTGAAATGGGGGGCTGAGGCAGGAGCATCGTGGTGAGTTCAAGGCCAGCCTGGGGGGCTACATAGTAAGGCCTTGACACAAAACCAGAATGACATAGTGTTTAGGATAAGAGATAAAAAAAGAAATGTTATTAGGATCGTTGGTGAATTGGTATGCTCCTGGACACCTGCTAGAAGTGTAAATCCACATGGCCTCTTTCTGAGGGACGTGTGGTCTCATGTAGGGGGCCATGGAGTGAAAGGAATTGATGTGTTACACACATGCCCCAGGTCCCCTAGAGGAGTGGAGCCTTGAGGTACTGTGAACATGTGGTAACAAGAATGGAGAAATGCAGTGAAACAACCACAAAGGACACTTAAGTCTACATTACTTTCAAAGTGAATGTCAGAACTTTGGAATCAGTCGTAAGGTGTAGTGTCACTTTTTTGCTGTAGCAGAACATTAGGCTGGCTGCTGCCGACCTCAAACCTCTGCGCATGCCTGTGAGGCGGGAGCTTTGTGGCAGGGGTGCACAGGGCTGCTGAGGAGCTGCTCAGGTTGTCTTGTGGTCTGGCATGTTTGAGAAGTTGTCATAGGGCCGAGGTGGGCGGAAGATGAGGTAGCTGGGGCAACTCTGGGGTTGGGCAGTGTCCTTTCTGTTTGCACATGTGCGTATGGGGGTGTGCCCAGTGATATGGGGGTGTTTCTGGCAGAGTAAGGGAGAACGCGTAGTGCTGTGCATTCGCAGCTGTGCCGGTGTGGCTCCCTGGGTACCCTCTGTCTGTCCCTGCATGTGCGCTCATGAGAAAATGCTTAGAGCTGCTTACCAGATGCTGCTTGTGCCTTCTGGTCAGCGCTTGCACTGGTTTTCCTTTGCCGAGGTTTTCTAGGCAGGTGTTCTATCTGGAGCACAGGTGCAGTCTTTTTGCTGGGCAGGGCCTCCTCCCTGCCAAGCAGGCAGGCAGACTGTGGAGTAAAGAGCCTCACCTTGTCAAGGCCCCCTCCATCACGACACTCCCATGTCCCCAGGGGCGCAGCCTTGCCCCAGCTGTAAACCACAAGTGCTACTGTGGTGTCCGAGGTAAGATTTGGGATTTAGCTTAGGGCCCAATCCTGTGGTGGTCAGAAGAATGCACTTCCACTCCAGGCTAAAAGCCAGAGGGGAAAAGGCTGATGGAGCAGGAGCCATGTCCTTGCCTGGGAATTGTTCTGTCTGCCCTGGTGTTGGTGCCCATCTCCTGAGCACGACCCTCTGCCCGAGAGCACCTGCCTCCTCCCTCCACTGTGCTGTGTCCTAACTGCAGGCCCGCCAGGCTCCCTGGCCCTGCTTGTGTTGGTGTGGTCCTTCTCGTCACAGCGTCGGCGTGGGCTCTGTGTTATTGCCTCACTGCGCATTGAATTCCTCTAAATTCAGAGCCGATCTGTGGCTGTCTTTTAAGACTCATTGCACCCTTCTGGCCTGTAGCCCCTCAAGTTGCCTGGTATGTAGCGTGAGCTCACTGAGCACCAGATACCTGGGAAAGTTTCACTGTGACCACCAGTCACGTCCTGGTGACAATTCCTGAGGCACTGAAGATGCCCAATGTGAACCTGTCATGGCAAACCAGCATTGCAAAAATGTCTGTGTAAAAACTTAGTGATTTTTTACTTTATAATTTCCCATAGAATTCCTTGCTCTACTTGTACATTTAAAATGCCCCTTTCAGATTATGTTAGACAAGATGGCTGTTGCAACTTGTGGCCCTTGGTGGCACTGGCATGGTTGCACCTTGTCTGCAGGAGCACAGGCTGTGGATGCTGAAGCCGTGTTCCTCCTTACGCTGCCTCTGGAAGTGCAGAATTCCTGAGATCAGTGACACTGACACCTTCTGTGTGTTTGTGCCTCTCTCGCAGGAGAAATACGAATGCGCTGTGAAGCGAGTTGGTATTAAAGTGGTGACTCCTGACTGGGTGCTGGACTGTGTGTCTGAGAAAACCAGGAAGGACGAAGCACCTTACCACCCACGCCTGATCATCTACGAGGAGGAGGAAGAGGAGGAGGAGGAGGAGGAGGAGGAGGGGGAGAACGAGGAGCAGGACTCCCAGAACGAGGGCAGCACCGAGGAGAAGTCGAGCCCGGCCAGCTCGCAGGAAGGCTCTCCTCCCGGGGACCCGCCCTTCTCCCCCAAGCCCAGTGCGGAGACCTCCAAAGGGGAGCTGATGTTCGACGACTCTTCAGACTCTTCACCAGAGAAGCAGGAGAGGAACTTGAACTGGACCCCGGCTGAAGTGCCCCAGCCTGTGGCCGCTAAGCGCAGGCTGCCCCAGGGCAAGGAGGCCGGGCTCATTAACCTGTGTGCCAATGTCCCACCAGTTCCTGGGAACATCCTACCTCCGGATGTCCGGGGGAACTTCATGGCTTCTGGACAGAACCTGCAGAGTTCTGAGAGAGGAGAAATGATAGCCTCGTGGAGCCCAGCTGTGCGGACATTGAGGAATATTACTAATAATGCTGACATTCAGCAGCTCAATCGGCCGTCAAATGTAGCACATGTAAGTTACTCTAGTAAGGAAATTTTCTTTTGTACTGGGAGTTAAACCCAGGACCTTGCACTTACTAGGCAGGCGCTTATGCCCCTGAGCTGTATCCCTGGCCCTGGCAAACAAATTTTAATACTGGGTTTTAAGAATTGGATTTCATAGCTCTTTCAGGATAGTTCATTTTACTGTTTCTGCTTGTTCAGATCGAGTCCCTCAGTGTTTGTGAGATGTTTGTGAGATTCTCCCGGCATCCTCTGTGGCACCAGCTGCCCCTTAGAAATGGGCTGCTAGGGTGGGCTTTAGGCTTCCTTGGTCCCCTCCCACTTTGCATTGCATACCTGTCCTGGAGGTGAGTGAATTTGCAGCTGACCACAGGCTGGCGTGACTGGTAATAGGAGCAGACAAGGGCTTGTCCACACAGGTGTTGCTCAGGGAAGGGTCAGGAGTGTAGGAGTGTCCACCCAGTCCCTACACAGCAGGACAGCAGGCTGCCGAGAGCCACAGAGAAATGGGGACGAAGTGTACAGTGTACAGAATTGATGGGACAGGAAGGTTCTAAAACTCCTGACCAGGAGTGGTCATCCCACCCGCAGGGGGATTGGTAGTCGAGTGGCTGTAGGGAAGACTCACTGGGAATAGAAGTATGTGGCTGGCCACATGAGCAGTAGGGCACATTGCTGGCTGCAGTTGTCCTTGGGAGGTGACGTGGCCTCCACTGCATGCTGGCCCATGATGGAGGAACAGTCACTGCTGGCCACTGCGGGGCCTTGCCAGGAGCTTCCCAGTGGGTGAGAGGAACCTGAGGACAACTGCAAGCATGGAGGATGGATCCGGTTCACCTCTGCCATGGGGCAGGGGCATGTGTGAACTGGGAGTCTTGGTGTGGGGGTCGTTGGCCTGCGCTGCAGTGCTTCCTCTGTAGTGTGCGGCAGGTGACGTAGTTAAGGGAGGGTTATGACAGTCATGATGGAAGAGTTCCACCCTCCATTCACTCACAGTGATTTGCAGTACTGCACAGTTACAAGAGCAATAGGATGCCTGCTTTTCTCACATTCCTCAGCAGGGGCGGATCAGGGATCTGACGAGCGGCAGGTGTTGAGTGGGTGTCTTGATGGCACCTGGTCCCTGGCTGTCCCACCCCATCCCTGGCCTGCCCAGCTAGGGAGAGTACCCAGGTGGTGGCCTCTTCCTGCCTGACCAGGCACTTGTCCTGGAGCTCTTGCTGTCCTCGAACCGGCAGAGTTCTCTTCACCTTTGCTTCTCAAGCCCGAGGCAGATGGCTCGGTGTTGTCTCCTCTCGTGCCTCGCCCTTGTTTGCCCTCTCAGATTGTGACCTCCCCATGGAGACGGCTACCCTGCCGTGTGCATGGCTGCCTCTCCTCCTGGCATCCCTCTGTGACCCTGTCCTGGAGTCTGCTCCTGGTCTGTAGGGTTGTCCCTCTGGGCTCCTTTATTGTGGGGTAGGTGGTGCAGAGGGAGACTGGTTGTGTTTTTTGCCTTGGGACTCACTCAGTTTCCTTGGGCCTCACTTCTGAGAGTAGAAAACAGGGTGTGTTTAGAATAAAAAGGGAGAGGGGACCAAACCCATAGCTCCCCTGTTCTCCCCAGGAGGCAGCCTTGTGATGCCCAGGGTTGCGTGCAGGCCTGCTGCTGGCCAGATGGGTGTCTCCTGTAGGCGCCACTTGGACTTGGGGGTGCACCAGAGGCTGCACAACTGGTTTCCCCCTTTGCCTTATGAAATACGTTCAAGTCTTGGGAGGACACAGGGTTCCTGAGCCTGTTGCATGAAGTGCGTTGTGCAGCACGTTTGTTTTATTTGGTGCCGTGTAGAAAAGTACCTTGCAGTGTGGTGCTTAGCTGGCTGGGTGTCCCTGGTCCTGTCCCTTTCCCGCCACCTCAGCAGAGTGCCCTTCACTCACCCCTCACTCACTCTGTCCTGCGAAGCACAGAGAACTGAAAGGGCAGTGGGCTGGCTCACTGTGGGCTCCAGCTTGAGACCGTGTCCATCTGGGAGCCCATGGTCTTTGAGAAGCATATTCAGCACCGGTAATGATGGTCTCTTGGGTACCCTTGCTGCACATCAGCATATGGTTGTGTCCTGTCTATCCTGTGTCATGTTACTGTGTGCAGAGGATGTGCAGCAGGGGAAGCCTTGGCGTGCTCGTGGTGGCTGCCTGGCGGGAGTGCTGGGGTTCAGTGTGAGCCGTTGCTCACTAGTGGGTGAACCCCTGCTTGGTCACACAGCAGAAGAAGGTGAGGTGGCAGCCGAGAGAGGAGGCGAGGGTGGGTTCGAGTGGCTGCTGGGCCCCTCCACCCTGTCATTCCATGGGGGCCTCCTGGTCAGAAGGAGGCCTGGGTGGTGGAGGGGAGGACGGTGGGGCTGCAGGTACTAACCCCGGAGTCCCAGCCAGGCTGTGTGGCTTGTTCTTGAGACACTGAACTACAAGTCTTCACATTTGCCCCTTTCATTTATTAGTTTATCCCATGTTATGCACGCAGTTTAAATTTTGGCATTCACAAAAGAAGAGTCTGTGTACTTGTTGACATTGGTGATGCAAAGGAAACATGCAAAAGCTGCAGTGTGACGTTTGCGTTTTGCTCTCACCTGACGCTTCCAATAGAACATAAGCCATGCTCTTGCTCTCTCTCCTACCTCGGGACCCATGGATAAGGACCAGCCTTGCTCTTGTTTTCTAGATCCTACAGTCCCTATCGGCTCCCACAAAGACCCTGGAGCCGCAGGTAGGCCATGGCCAGCAGGGGCATGGCAGTGCCAGCGCCAGTGCCATGCTGCTCAGCCAGACAAGGGGCACTCCTGACACACACCTGCCACCGCCGCACCGCCAGCCCCCACCGCAGCACCCATTGCAGCACCCTGTCCTCCACCTGCAGCCCCCGCAGATGCCCCAGCAGCCCTGTCCGCAGCAGCAGCATCCGTTTCCCCAGCAGCCTCAGCAGCCCCAGCAGCAAGTCCTTCAGCACCCATTCCCCCAGCAGCAGCTGCACCCCCAGCCGCAACTGCATCGCCCCCAGCAGCCCCTGCAGCCGTTCCAGCAGCAGCACCTGCAGCAGCAGCTCCACCAGCTGCAGCAGCAGCAGCTCCAACACCAGCAGCTGGCCCAGCTGCAGCACCAGAGCCTACTACAGCAGCAGATGCAGCAGCAACAGGTGCAGCAGCAGCAGCTGCAGCGCCTCCACCAGCAGCAGCAGATGCAGCATCCCACTGCTCCACACCTGGGCCAGGCGCCCCCAGCCATGCAGCACCAGGCCCCACACCTGCAGCCCCCGCCTCAACAGCCTCCGCCACAGCTGCCGCTGTGTGGACATGACCCAGCCGTGGAGAGTGAGTAGTGGGTTTCTCTAGGTCTGGTGCCTATGTGAGTGCTTCTGGTGGGTAAGGTGTGTGGTGGGGTTCACACCGGTAACCATCATGCAGCAGGGAGCTTGGGCCTCGCATCCAGCAGAGCAGCTGTGGGTCACTGTGCTCTTTTTTCCTATGCTGGGTATGACCTGCTGACAGAGGACACCTCAGTCATCTCTAGCACTGAGGGCACTTAGCATGCAGGCATAAATTCTTTGGGATTTATTTTTTAATACTTTACACAGATGATAAAATCTGTGTGTTATAGCTATGTTCTAAGTGTGCACACATTGCTGGCAGCCTCAAATTAGAACTGACCTAGTGCACGCTGAACACAGCTGTGCTTGCAGTTGTGCCTGCGTATTCATCGAGGTTTGACCTCTCTCCCCTAGTTCCAGAAGAAGGCTTCCTGCTGGGCTGTGTGTTCGCCATTGCAGATTACCCAGAGCAGATGTCTGACAAGCAGCTGCTGGCCACCTGGAAGAGGGTGAGCTTCTGGGAGGTCGGACTTTGTGCTGGAAGACACGCTGTTGTGAGCCTAGACTGCCTGCTTCTCCGGCCTCGTTTCCTGAGGCTCGTCTGTGTGTGCCAAGCGCGTGTGGGCATCCTTGCTGTGAGCACTTTGGCTTTGGGGCGTTCTGGGCTTCACCTTTTTTGCCTTTAGATGAAGTTTTTTTTATCTTTATCATCTTCAAGGTCCTTGACCCTCTATAATTAGGAGTGTCAGGTAAAGCCAGGTGCCTGGTGACCTGGGACACGGACTGGCAACTTGTGTGTGTCTGAGTCATTCTTCTCTTCAAAGGTGCATATGCTAGAGTGCTAGGGCTACAGGTTACCAGGGACCTGGAACCCTTCTCATTGCGCAACAGTGGTCCACTTTCTTTCTTTTTATTTTGCCTGGTGGCTTTTAGAGAAAAGAAAAAGATATTTTCTTGCCATGCCACAGATCAAAACAATCCAGCAGTGTTCTAAAATGACCTGAGTAGAGTTCAGGCACATCTTGGAATGCTTTACTGTAGACATTCCTGGCATTTAAACCCCTAGTGTTGCTGGCCATGGTAGCACATGCCTATAATCCTGGCACTCAGAAGGTTGAGGCAGGAGGATTGCCACAAGTTCAAGGCCACCTTGGGCTACATAGTGAGTTTGAGACCAGCCTGGATGGACTACATGGCAAAATTAAAAGGAAAACTAAAAGAACCTTAACCCTCACTGTGTTCCAAGCATGCTCTAGGAGCTGGGGTGTTGGGTAACAGGCAGGCCGACCCTAGGACTTGAGTAGGGCTCTGGGGCTGGGACGGAGATGGCACAGATCCCATGAGAGTCTGAGGAAGGATATTTGCTGGCCAGTTGGGGGTGCGTTAGGAATCCTGGGAAGGTAATTCTGGGCTGCATCTTAGATAGTAAGCAGGGGTAAGAACCTGGGGCAGGGCGCTACAGAGAGAGTGGCAGGCAGAGGCTGGTGTCTGCCCGGGTGGATGAGCAGAGCCTGGCAGACAGCACCTGCGTGGGGTCCATGAGGCAGGGAAGCCAAGGGGCGGGCCGGTGTGACCGGGAGCTTCATCTGTGCCGTGCTGTGCAGTCTGGGTTTCCCCTTCGGGAATGTTTGGAAAGAGGTGAGAGTTGTCAGCTCCCCGTGTCATGCAGAGAGTTGCCAGCTTGGTGTGGCGTCAGGGTGTCTCTGCTTTGCCAGCCGAGATGTGCTGATGGCCCAGGCGGAGCACCATCGGGGGAGCAGGGTGCGCTTTGAGGGTGTTAGGGCCGTGGGGACAGTGTGGAGTATCGTGGGGAGGGGCTGTGAGACTCGGGGGGAGGATTGTTCCAGGTGAGGGTCAGCACTGTGTCTGGCAGCTCCGGAGCTGCCGGGCCGTCAGAGCCCTGAGAGACAGGTTTCCGGCCTAGAGTACAGCCAGCCCGTCCGTCACTCACGGGACGGTGGGCAGGGATGTGTTCAGAGCACCAGCCCCTCACACAGGGTCAGCGAGGCAGCTGTGCAGTGGAGATGGGAAGTGGGAGTTTCTGGTGAGAGCAAAGGGAGCACCTGGCATGGAAGCAGGACGAGGGAGGGCCGGGCTCAGGACTGCAGAGCATGGAAACGCTTCGGAGCAAGACGGCAGGCTGAGGGAGAGTCGGCGTGGCCTTAGCTTTCTTAGCTGTGTAACGGAGCACTGCAAGCTTTTGACTTGAGACAGCATTTACTGCCCCACAGATGGGAAATGCTGCGGTAGTGTATGGTGGCCATGGCTGTCCTGTCCCCTGTGGCTGCAGGAGCTGCTCCTAGGCCTCAGCATGCGGCTGTCCAGGTGCTGGGGTGGCCACAGCAAGGCAGAGGCGTCTGCCCCAGAGCACACACCCTGCTACCGCAGGAGCGGAGCCGGTGTCCCCTGTAGCTGGGTGGCGAGAGTCCACACTGAGGCCTGGGGGAGCGTCTTGGCCCTTGGGGAGATGTAGCAAGCAGTTTGTGGGACATCAGGAGAAGAGGAAAGTGGCAGGCGGAGTAGAGGGGTACAGCGGCTGCAAGCTGCTAGGAAGCAGCGGGAGGTTGGAGAGGAGCCCGAGTCGGGTTGTGGGGGGCCACACGCTGGTGGTGTGTGGGTGCTGGCTGTGCTGCCATCAGCGGGGGACAGGAAGCTCAGCGCACATGAGGCAGACCGAGGAGTCGCTGCAGCAGCTGTGGCTTCTGGGTGGGATGTGACGGCTCAGGGCGGGGCAAGGGTGCAGCTTTTGTCACCTGCCTCCTTAGACCACACTTAGAGTGACCGTGGAAACACTGAACTTCAAGTAGTGAGGGAAAGAGGATGGACGGGGCTTTGAGAGCACCCAGGCCTCTTCTGATTTTGTGTTTCATGCCACACTTGTGCTCCCTCGCTTGGGGTGCAGTACTTAGAGGTCTGACAAGTGCCGGGTGCCCTGTGATCAGTGCAGAGTGCAGAGCCGTTCCTTCACCCAAAAAGCAGCATCTGTGTCAGGTTGAATTCCGGGATCCTATTCTTTTTCCCTTTCCTTCCCTTTCAGCGTAGTGGTTCTTGAGGGGTTGAATCTGCTGGGACCCTAAGGCATCTAGAGACAGTGTGCTTCTCTAGGTGCTTCTCAGGTGGGGGGTCTGCCTGGTGGGCGGGGCTCTGGGTCGGGCTGCATCCGCTGTGCTGCCCAGGGCAGCCTCACCGCATGGTGCTCTGGTCAGGACGGGGAGACCTCCTGTTGAGAAGGGCCACGTTTCATTTTTCCTTCTCTTTCTCCCTGGACACAGATGAAATTATTGTGGGGTTCATTTCTGTTTCCTAGTGCTGAGTAGAAAGTCTGAATATTGCTGCTGCTTGTTTGATAACCTGTGTCAGTGGGCGGTGGGTCCTTTGCCCAGCCGCCTTTCTCATCCAGAAACTGTGTGAGTTTCTCCGAGGCATGGGCTGACGCACTCTGGCTGTGTCTTCTGTGCAGATCATCCAAGCACACGGCGGCGTGGTAGACCCCACCTTCACGAGCCGGTGCACGCACCTCCTCTGCGAGAGCCAGGTCAGCAGCATGTACGCACAGGTAAGGAGGTGGCGCCCGCCGCACCGGAGAAGGCTGCCATGTGCGCTGACGGGTGGCCTTCTTAGTCGGCTCGCTGGTGTTTTGTAAAGAACTTCCTCTGCCTGGTTCTTACTTTCATCTCGTTTGGTGGACTGGGCACTTGTGTGGGTACCGTTGGTCTCTGGGCAATGGAGAAGGAAAGGGAAGGCCCAGGTGACCTTGGGGAAAGGGCAAGCATCCTTGCGGGCACTGTCACAGAATGTCATGGATGCAGAAGTGAATTCTGCCCTGTGGCCACAGTTTCTCTATGTCTTTGGACAGGAGCTTCCTCCCTAGGTCAAGCTCCTTTTACCCCGGGAGTCTTGCTTCTCTTCCCGTAAAAATGGTCTTCCCTGTAAATGGGGTGATGCCAGTGTGTTTGTAACAAATGGTCCTTAAGATATTCCCCTGGGGCAAGGGTAGCTGAGTGGTGGAGCCCTTATCTCATGTGCAAACCTTTATTGAGTCACCAACCTGCAGCAAAAAAGAAAACGAAGAAAAAGAAAAAGCCGTCTTACGAAAGTAGCCATTTACCATGTCTACTTAGCATTTAAAAATGTAGGAAATGTGTAAACTTTCTTGCTGTGGTTAATTGTAGGTGTACGGTTACGTTTTATTACCTTGCTTTGTGTTCTGGAGGAATTTTAATTCCGAGGATCATCAGCGTTCACATCCTTCCTGATTGTTTTTGTGGTGGTTATGCAATTTGTTGCTCTTATCCCCCACTGCAGGCTCTTGTTAATAGATAATAACATTTTCTGGTTGCGTTGAGGGTACCAGCTATATTATTGCAGTGGGTTACTTTAATAAATTATGTGTTCAGTGCTTTGACATTCTTTTAATTTATGGGGCTTTTGAGAAGGTGGCATTGTAGTCACAGAACCTTAGCATTTTGCATTTAGCACCGCAGCAAAGCATCTAGAACAGCAAACCCATAATCTTGTTTGACAGGCGATAAGAGAGCGGAAGCGATGTGTCACTGCGCACTGGTTGAACACAGTCTTGAAGAAGAAGAAGATGGTGCCGCCTCATCGGGCCCTGCACTTCCCGGTGGCGTTCCCGCCGGGGGGGAAGCCGTGCTCCCAGCATGTAAGACAGAGCCCGTGCTGTTTGGTTTTGTTCTCAGTCAGTTTGGGGGAACTGGGCATATACTGCCTGGCCACCTCGCTGCTTGCTCTGGGCAGTTTTTCGTGTTCTTCGGCCCAGCGTAGCTATGCCTGCTATGGGCATAGCCTGTTTCCTCTTAGGCCCCATTATAGGCACAGTTTTCTGCACATGCTGATTGTCCAAAGTCTTGGACAATGTTTAAAATGCTAAAATGAATCAGGTATCCTGCTGCAGAAGCAGCCAGTGTTGGGCAGAATGTTATCAGTAGTTGGGAGTTCTCTCACCTAATGACTAATGATCTCAAAATTGGGATCAGTGCAGAACATAAAAAGCTGATTCTTACTTATGTATGCATCTGAGCAATGTCGTACAAGCCCTAAAGAGATTTTCCTCTACTTGAAGTCTGACATTTAGTTGTTCTCTTTCTTGTGAAGGTTCTGTGTGTAACACGGTAACCATTAGTAAAATTCTAGTCTCGAAATTCTTAGGAATGATGGTAGCACATATTTCCCGCAGTGCCAAAGAAATAATGAGAAAAAGTATGTAAAACAGCCGCAAAGCTGACAAACAGTACATACTCTAAAGCTGCCTTTGCTCTTGTCTGTCTGCAGATCATCTCTGTGACTGGGTTTGTGGACAGTGACAGGGACGACCTGAAGTTGATGGCGTACCTGGCAGGTGCCAAGTACACGGGCTACCTGTGCCGCAGCAACACTGTGCTTGTCTGTAAAGAGTAAGCCCACGCCACCTCCCGTCCCGGACTTACTGCGCAGGGTGGCTGCCAGCCCTTCTGTCTGTTGGGCTTCACAGTTATGCGGCCCGCAGCCCAGAGGAAGAGTCAGTCTGTTGAGAGGGGATGTGATGCTTGTGGCCGGGGGGTTAACAGAGACACGTGTGAAGTGTCTGCACTGCTGCTAGGGGTGACCGGGTGGAACCTGAATGGATGTGGGGTCTGTCCCCAAGGTGAGGTCACGGCAGGCCTGGCTGGTGGCCTCCTGATCCAGTCCGAGCCCCGACACATCTTTGCCCCCGGCTGGGGTCACCAGCAGCTTTGCTGAGATACACCTGCCACTTCTATCATGAGAGATGTTTTCATTGGCTTTTGTTGACAGTAAATATGAATCTAGACAGTCAACAGCTCTAACATCTAGTAAATGTGATTTCTCCTCAAAAACAGACCCAGCGGCTTGAAGTACGAGAAGGCCAAAGAGTGGCGGATCCCGTGCGTGAATGCACAGTGGCTCGGGGACATCCTGCTGGGCAACTTCGAGGCGCTGAGACAGATCCAGTATGGGCGGTATACGGCCTTCAACCTCCAGGACCCCTTCGCGCCCACGCAGCACTTGGTGCTGAACCTGCTGGGTAGGGGCAGCGCCTGCCATTCGGGGCGTGCGGCTCCCTGCTGGTGCTTCTGCGGCTGGCTGTGGGGCCCCAGGCGTGGCTCTGCCACTCTGGGCACTGTTGACTTAGGTCCTGCTTCTTCCCTGCACCCTGGCCCTTGGGTGCTCACAGGAGGCCCTTGGCACTAGGCACTAGCATGAGGAAGCCTGGACTGGTCCCTTGGGCCACGTGCCTGTGGGCAGTCCCAGCCCTGGGGACGTCACCTGCTTCCTAGGGGTCAGTGCCTTCCCTGTCATGGTCAGGCTTTGCTGTTGCATCCTGAGTGTCTCTGTGCTGTGGTCAGCCCTTTGCTGTCACCCAGCCCCCACCCCCCGGGGGGAACCCCCCTGCAGAACACTGCAGCGCTGTACTTCCATTTTGCATATCTAGAGTTGGACATTAGTTGGCCATTCAGGGTGGGCTCTGGTGTTCTCTTGAGGGAGCCCACTCTGCTCTGGGGTGTCTTTAAGTGTGGGGAAAGCCTTTCTCCTTTTGAGCCCCAGTCTGTGTCCCAGCCCCTCCCTCATCTGACCTGCTCTGAAGCGTTTTTAGTGGGCCAGCCTGTGTGAGATGTCCACTCTGCACCTGCCCTGGTGTCGGGGCTGCTCCTCCCATGGAGTAAGCGTGGCAGTCCCTGGACAGCCTCTGTCTGGTGTGTTCTTTCTGGTGTGGTCCTTCCTGTCACCTCCTGGGATCCTAGTCATGCGTGGCAGGCCAGCCAGTGGCGCCTGCACTGCAGCATGCTGGGTGAGACCTGGGGTGTCACAGTGCTGGCTGCTGGCCTCCTGAGTGCCGCCTCGTGTTGATGGGTACCGGTGACTCCCTCCCGCACCTCATCCCCCGGGAGCTTCCACTTAGCCCTGTTCAGTGTTTTGTGAAAAGCCACCCGTGTGTTGGGGTCACCACCCCCAGGAAAGGCTTGGAGAAGAAGCTTCTTGTGTCTAAACAGTGTGTTATGAAACATAACTTGTTTCTCTCTTTAGATGCGTGGAGAGTTCCATTGAAAGTGTCACCAGAGCTGCTGATGGTATGTCACATCAGTTCCCTCCCTTTGGCTGTTACCGTGCTGTTCAAATGCAGCAGGGATATGTTTGGAAGTTTGTGTTTGTCAATTAAAATTGTCTTGTGGATAAGATAAAAGTGGTGTTGCCAACAAATGAAGACTGTATCTTACTGTCTTTATTGTCATAAAATGCCTGCTGCTGTACCCTAGGTCTCTCTCTTTTTTTTTTTGTGCTGGGGATGGAACGTACGACCATGTACTTGCCAGGCAGGCACTTGTGCACTGAGCTAAAGCCCCAGCCCCCTTGCTCTCTTTCTTTCCTAATTATGAGTGTTGGTGGTCTGTCATTCACATCTGTCTGTACAGAGAGCATTTTGAGCGCTACTAGATGAGGCCACAGTAAACTGTTCCAGGCCACGGGGTCTGGAGGAGATCAGGGACCCAGACCTCCTCCTCCTCCGGGTGACATCTGCCTCTGCTGCCCGTCTGCAGGCCCATGCCCACAGGATTTGGGCTCTGATGGGACCCTTCCTGCCGCATGCATGGAAGTCTGAGTGGCATCAGTTGCTCATGTGGGGCGTCTTGTAGGAGACTGCCATGTGCCCAGCTGTTAGTGTGATAAGTAGAACGTTTTTCTGTTTTTCTACAGTAATCCTTAGTTACCAACAGCAGGGTTTTCATTTTTGGTCAGTAATGGTGTGTGCGACAGTACACACACACACACACACACACACACACACGTGACTTACTCTTCTGTATTCTCCAGGAGGCCTGTCACTTGGCTTCTGGTTTCTTAATGCTAGTGATGTGATCATATCTGTGTTTTTTCTGGCTTAAACTGCTTGATTTATGATTCTAACAGAACATGACTGACCAATTCTGGCACATCAACAGAAGTACATGTTCTCCTGATTCATTTAGATAAGAGAAATTTTAGAATAACTGCAGATCAAGCTGGGAAAGTGGTCATCAGTTTTCCCCCCATGCCACATGGCAGGCATTCTAAGATCATCAGGGATCTGTGTGCGAAGTTCTCTGCTGGTTGTGTAATAAGATGAAAATAATAGAGCTGGCGAGGCAGTCTCGCCTTTCCCCGTCCTGCCCGGAAGGGCTGTGGTTCTGAGGCGGAGGAGTTGTGGTCTGAAACAGGGTCCAGGGATGGCGTCCTGAGAAGGAGGTGACACAAGCGCGCTCCTTCTGCAGATGGGCTCAGCCTCCATGTCCGAAAGGCTGGTTCCAGATGTGTTAGAGCCGTGTCCGTTTGCTCTGGTCGTGAGAGATGGCAGCGACACTCAGAAAGCGCAGCGTGCACTTCAGGGAAATAATCTGACCAAGATGTTGAGGGAAGCAGACATGGTTCACAGAGGCGGTCCTGAACAGAGCATGTATCGGTTTGGAAGTACCCTGAGGAAGGAGCGAGCAAGGGCTGGGGCAGCATGGAGGCGCTGGCAGTGGGGCCTGACGGCCGTGTCCCTATCCTCCCGGCTCTGGCCCCAGACTCAGGCACTGTCCACAGGCAGAGCGTAAGTGCCACAGCTCGGCCTCCTCTGTAGGCCTGTTGATCTGATCATCACATAGACTCTTTCATGACGGCTTGAGTGCTGTTTCTGTCCTCAGGAGTGGTCACTTTTTAGGAAAATACAGTTTTGTAGTTACCATACTTTTCACATTGTAAGGTGGGGCACAGGACAAAGCACTTGAAATAAAAATGGTTCTGAGAAGTTCCAGGTTGAGGACAATACTGTAATGTGCAACAAGGAAAGCATGGGACAAGGACACAGGAACTGGGAGGGTTTGTGGGCTGGAGAGGGCAGGGAGAGCTGCATGGAGGCCTGGTGTGGCCCTGTGCTCCTGGCCACGGTGCCCAGCTGTCCTGCAGTTAGCAGTGTTGAGGGCTGAGCTTGTGGTTCCTGCAGACGCCTAGCCGGTCACTCGTTTGCAGATGCCCCTCTTGGAGGCTGGTGCGTTGCGGGCAGGCCTGGTGTGGCTAAAGGGGCAATGTTTTTATTGCAGGGTGTAAGGTTACCTCCCAAACCGAAACAGAACGAAGTAACCAGCGTCCAGCCTTCTTCCAAAAGAGCCAGGTAGGTATAGCCATTCTCTGCCTTGTGCCTGGACACCTGCACAGGCCTGTCTGGGAGGACTGGTGGCACCTGGACAAAGTTGCTTAAGGGTTTTTGTAGTAGGCAGGGTTTGAAAGGCCTTGTGTTTGCTTCCCATCACTGTGGTCTGTCTCATTGCTGGAGACGGGCAGCTAATAAAGACAGGGCCAGCAGATGTCTCTTACTTTTTATTAAGAAAACAAAACTAGTGCTTTTCTGTGATCATGGCTGTGCTGGAAGCACCACTGTGTGAAGCAGGAGCTCCTGTAGCGTGAGGGGCCCAGGCTCAGCTGTGCCAGCCTCTGCGGTGCTGCTGCCTGTGGCTCTGGGCCGTGGGTACCCTGTGTGGCCCTTTGGACCCCTGTGGAACGACGTGGGCACCCTGCTTGCTGCCTGTCGTGCTGGCCCTGTGAGGCAGGGCCTTTGCACATCTGGCCTCGTGGTTGCCACTGTGGAGTCAGCACAGGGTCCTGCACACAGGGCTTGACACAGCGTGTAAGGTGGAGTGCAGCCCAGGGTGTTCCTCCGGTTCTAGAAAGTTTCCATGCTGTGCCGGCGACACACAGCTCGGGGTTGCCTTTGCAGTGACCATTTCCTCCTCCCTGTCCTTCCCTGCTGTCCTCTTCTTACCCCGCCACGTCTGGGACGTGTGCTATGGGAAACCCTGACTGTGGGACGGTGACTGCTAATGTGGCTGTCCTGGGGACTGGACTCCGGCCTTGCGCTGGGCTGCAGCTCCAGCCGTGTTTATTAGTCTGTCTTGAAGGTCTCACTCAGTATTTTGCTTTATTTAGTGGGACTGGAATTTGTTATTTCCCTGTTCCAGCTTCCCAGAGCTCTGGGATTACAGGCGTGGGTCACCACCATACCTGGCTGGGTTTCTGTTTTTAAGGCTATGATCAGATGGCTGCAGATAAACTTTAAATTTTTCTTAGAGCATCTGAAATAGAGTAAGATTTGAAAAATATCAAGGGAAATAAGTGTACAAGGTGTGATAGAAAAGTACATTTACTTAATTATTTATTTGATTTTTTTTTGAGATAGGCTCTTGCTATGTAGTTCAGGCTGGCCTTGAACTCACTGTGGTATGCAGGCTGCCCTTAAACTTGTAGCAGTCCTTTTGCCTCAGCCTCCCAAGTGCTGGGATTACAGGTGTATGCCACCATGCCTGGCTCAGATATTTAAATTTTGAAAATTTATTATAATAAAAGACATTGGCGTTACCCCCCCTCGGAATCCCAATCCCCCTTCACTTTGAATACACTTAGCCCATTGTTGTAGCTGTTTTTTAGAGCAATGTGGAAGCCTTCTTTCCTGAGAGTCTTTAGTTGTGCTGTCCTGGCTGCCTCGGTGTCTGGAATCAAAGCAAGGTGTTTACCTTTCACGATTATTTTGACTTGGGGAAGTGCCAGAAGTGTGTGGTACAGGTCTGGTAGGTGAAACGGGTGCTAACATAGCATCGTTTCTTGTAAGCCTGACTTTCTGTTGGATGGTGCTTGATCAGACCTCATAAAGACCTGGGAAGGAGCACTTCCAGAACTGCTGCAGAAAGGGGCAGGAATGACGGATACATGCGTTTGAAGGAACAGTGATTCATTGCAGTGTGTCTCCTACTTGTAATAAATGTTATGAAATGGAAACATTCACCCTGTAGAAGACAGAAAGGCCTGACTCAACATCCCTATGTTTTTCGGTGAAGTACCTGCTAGTCTCTGTGGTAGAAGGGCGAGGATGAGGGAGACGGCAGGGCGGCGGTATGCACCCTCCTGGGTCCGAGAGTCAGTGTGACTGTCACGGTGAAGAGCTGTAGCTGAGTCACACAAGTCTGTTTTCTAAACTCAGTATAAAAACAGAGTGGCAGTGTGGAGGAGCGTGTCCGTAATCCCAGCCTCTCGGGAGTCTGGGACAGGATCATTGAGAATTTGAGGCCAGCCTGGGTGGGTAGCACAGCAGGACCTTGCCTCAGAAGCTTAATGGGGCCCGGAGTGCGGCTCGGCGTGAAGCCCTGGGTTCAGTCCCCAGTGTGGGCAGAGTAGACGGGCCTCTGCGGCAGTTAGACCATCAGGTCGGTGAAGTAGGAAAGGGGCCGGGGTCTTTCCCTCCTGTTAAAAGCAGTTACGAACAAAATCAGTGGGAGGCGAGATGGATGAGGAAGAGGAGACTGAGTTCTATGACTGAAGAACAGGTGAAGAAAATGACGCTGTCGTCATTGTATCACATTTATTTTACAGAATTGAGGATCTTCCGCCTCCCACCAAAAAGCTGACCCCAGAGCTGACGCCTTTTGTGCTTTTCACCGGGTTTGAGCCAGGCCAAGTTCAGCAGTACATTAAGGTGAGGTTTGCATCCACACTGGGTGCAGTTGTGTTCCTTTCCGCGCATATGTCCTCCAGCCTAGTTGCTTAGTACATGAGTGCTTAACAGGAAGTGTCTTCTTGCAGTCGTCTTAGGGTGCAACTCTGCAGAGTACTTACAGGTGTCACCCAGGGTGTAACCAGCCATTGATGACTTCCACCTGGACCTGTGCTGCTGTTGGTACTGGGTTTCTTGTTAGCATAAAAATGTGATTCAGAGGTGCTGGTGAGAGTTGTGTGCCAGTCCCGGGAGTGTCACACATAACCACACAGAGGGTCTTGGGGCTTTATTTTGTCGTGGGCGTTTTGTTTTGGTAGTGGAGAGGTCAAGATTTGACATACCTGTAATAGACTGGATTCGTACAGTTTAGGTTACGAAGAAACAGTTAAATGCTGCTATTACAAATGTAGTACAGTTTTTCTACGTTTTTTTACCTGTCAGTATAGCTGTTAGAAGATCTTACATGCCATGTAATAGTCTTTTTTTATGCCATTCTTTTTAAAAATGCAGCCCAGTAACCTCGTTCTGTCAGCTGTGTTACCCCCACACTGGGAGGTCCCGTCTGGGTCCTGCTTTGTGTATAGTGGGCCCCAGGAGGGGCTCCCCCTTCTTCTGCCTGCGCCTTGGAGATGGATGGGTCCTTTGGCCTGGCAACCGTGTGGCGCCCTGCTGACCCGCCCTTTCCTCCCCTCTGTGTGCAGAAGCTCTACGTCCTGGGCGGAGAGGTGGCTGAGTCCGCGCAGAAGTGCACCCACCTCATCGCCAGCAAAGTGACGCGCACCGTGAAGTTCCTGACGGCCATCTCGGTGGTACAGCACATCGTGACGCCCGAGTGGCTGGAGGAGTGCTTCAAGTGCCAGGAGTTCATCGGTGCGTGTGCGGCGCCCTCGGGCCGGTCCTGCTGTGGCTGTCTCGTTACATCCCAGTGTCCTGGGTCATCTTTAGACGCTTCATGGTTACTCACTATGTTTATAAACTTACTTCATGTTCAGGGATTCCTTCGATTGATACCTTCCCATTTTACCATGAAATATGAAGATTTTGGTAGTTTGAATGATATCGGGGGAAATACGTTCGCTGTCCCTCTTTGTTAGTTTTTATTTGGAAATCTGGCTGTACAGTGAAGTTTCGTGACATGGCAAGTGTGGTCTGTGTCTGTGTTTGAATGGAGCAGCGCATGCAGAAGTCCCGGCCCGGCTGGTGTGAGTGGCGTGTGCAGAGCTGTGTGAAGGCGGTGAACGCCTGTGTCAGGTGCGCCTGCTTCTTCGTTGAGCCTATGGGCTGGGCCTCCGCTGGCCCTGTGTTTCCAGTTGTGCTGGTTTAGTCTTCTGCCCCAGCCACACTGCCGCCAAGTGGATCTTCCCTGCCAGCCGTGCTGTGGGCAGGCGTGTGGTTGGCCAGCCTCACACAGCGTGGCACATGGGCATGGCATCCTGGCGGTGGCGCACCCTGGCTGTTGCGTTCTCACAGTGCGCACAGCGGTAAGGCCTGTGGCCAGGTGGTAATTAAGTCAGTCCTGTTAAATGAGGCTGTTTCGGGCATGTCCTTTTCAGCTGAGGGTCGTCCGGTGGCACAGAGAAGTAAGACTCAGAGGAAGACAGTTGAGGCTGCGGTGTGTAGGAGAGGCAGAAGCAGCTTAAACTCGGGACCGTGTGTGCATGACGGTAGAGCGTGCGAGATCAGGGATCAGTCAGTTCTGGTGCCTAACAGGTCATGGACCTCTGCCTGGCAGAGGTGGGGACTGTGCCCTGCCAGGGCCTGCGTCGGGCAGTGTAGGACGTCGTCCCCCTGGCTGAGAGATGCAGCATCTTCCCGCCTCCGAGCTCCTGGCGGGCTGCACGGGCAGAGCAAGTCCCGGCTGTCTCCGAGCAGACTGCTGAGGGGGGCCCTGGGTGTGTGGACCTGAGGAAGCCAGGCTCCTCACTTTTCGTGTGCACGGGCGACCACACACGTGCCACAGGCACTGAGGCCACAAACGCAGCTTAGAGAGTAGGAAGAGTAGGACGCAGCCCCTTTTACTTGCTGCCTGACTGCTAAACCAGTTCTTGTTTCTAGCAGTTGTGAGGGGACTGCTGCCCATGCCTGGGGCCACAAGCTGTAGGCTGGTCTTTACGTTTCTTAAGAGAAGAACGTGCAGCAGAAATTGTTCAGGCCCACACATCCTTGAATTTATGTCCTCTAGCGACCCAGTCGCCCCTGCCGTGAGGGCTGTGGGGGCCATGCAGGCAGGTGGAACCGTCTGTCACACGAGCGTGATCACACACCAGTGTGGCATATTCTGTAACGTCTGGCACGTGGACATTCCTTCAAATCTTGCCATGCCGTGGGAACTGAAAGCCAGTTCATTGAAAATTCTCAGAAGTCTTCAGACTGGTGGACACTTTGTTTTCTGGGCTGAGCGCTAAGTGGCGCGTGTTGTTGTCCTCTTAAAAGGAGCGGTGTTTGATAAATAGGAAAGTTTGATAAATTTGCCTGAGTGGCAGTAGGGAGCTGGTTGGCTTGGTGGCAGCAGATGTGATGATACCGTGTTGCTGGCCACTCAGGCCTGCATCTTGGGCTGGACCGTGGTGGGGAGCTATGACGGTAACGTGAGGTACAAATGCCCAGCATTTGCCCAGCTCAGTGTAGCCGCAGGTAATGGGCACGTGTGAATGCGGGCAGGCTGCAGGTGTCCGGTCCCTGCCAGGCTGCACAGTCTGCCCCATTCTGGTGACACCTTTGTGTTTTCCAGATGAACAGAACTACATCCTCCGAGATGCCGAGGCCGAAGTGCTGTTCTCATTCAGTTTGGAAGAATCCTTGAAACGGGCACACGTTTCTCCACTCTTCAAGGTACGCCAAGAGCAGAGCCTTGTCCGTGCGGGTGGCACTGCAGGGGTACACTGGAGGGTGCTGGGCGCTTGGCGAGCACCTTGCTGTGCCCATAGTGTCCCTCTCCTTGGTCCGGGCCATGGGAGCGGCTACTCCAGGGAACCCGTGCACTCTGGTCTTGCTCTTTACCGAGCCTAAGGATTGGCACACGAAGCGCAGGTCTGCTCGGAGATAAAGAGCTGTCTCTGAATAATGTGGTTGGTAAAGGTTCACTGTCTGCTGTTCACAGATCTTCGGGGGACATTGCTTACCTGCTTTCGGTCAGTGTGTGTTTGGCTAGACAAGATATTGGAAAAGTGTTGACTGAATTTTGCATAAATCAGAACTAAAGATTTTAAAATATTTGTTAGATGAGAGACTTAGAATAGTTGGGAAGTACTTTTTGTATCAAAGAGTGAAGTAAATCAATAACCTGTTCTTTGAAGTTCTCCTAAGGAGTCGGTTTAGGAATTAGAAATGACTTGGGATATTGAATTAGTGTGCATTTTACCGAAAATAGTCTGATTTTTCAAATATTTATTTAGCCTTTTCCATGAACAGTGTAAAGCAAAATGATAGTTTGTGGCATATATAGGACCAAGCTCGTTGGGGAATGAGATGTTGAGCGCTAATCTTACTACTTCCCCCGCTTGAGTCTGAATAATGAAGGGAGAAGGTTCCGTGGCCTAGAGCCTTGTCTCTGCCCTGTTGGTGATGAGCAGTGGTGGCAGTGAGTAGTGCAGTGGCCATGGAAGGCCGCGTGGACATAGTGACACGAGTGTGTGACAGGCTTCCCTGTTTGCTAAGGTCTGGTTCCTTTTTGTTACCACAGGTCTTACATTTCAGGAAATTGGGCGTTTTGTCAGAAATCTCAGGGCTGAAAGCGTTTGAGAGCTAGTGCCTGTGTTTTCCTTTTACTTTCAGGCAAAGTACTTTTACATCACCCCTGGAATCTGCCCGAGCCTGTCCACCATGAAGGCCATCGTGGAGTGTGCGGGTGGGAAGGTGCTGTCCAAGCAGCCGTCCTTCCGCAAGCTGGTGGAGCACAAGCAGAACAAGGTGAGGAGCCAGTGTGCTGGGGCCGTCTCTGCCACTGCGGTGCCCGCGGGTTCCTGACAAGCGTGTCCTCTTCCTTAGAGCCTGTCGGAAATCATCGTGATCTCCTGCGAGAACGACCTGCACCTGTGCCGAGAGTACTTCGCCCGAGGAATAGGTGCGGCTCCCGGCCTCCCTGCGCCGTGGTGCAGCCCCGCGTGCGCGGTTCTGCTAACGGTTCTGGTGCTTGTCCTTTCAGATGTGCACAACGCTGAGTTTGTGCTGACTGGAGTGCTAACGCAGACCATGGACTATGAGTCATATCCTTGGACAGAGGAGCTGTGGCTGGGGTGGGGGGTGGGGCCCCGCCCTGGCCCGGGTGTCGGGACGCGTGCCTCGGGCAGCCCTTCCTTGCCAGCGTGGTCTCTCGCTTACGTGAGGCTGGTTTAGTACTGACTCATTGGTGAGGACCTGTGCTATCTGCTTATGTGGTGTTTAAGTGTTTTACAATTAGGTAAAATAGAAAATAACTACAAAATTAAGTACTTTCAATATTCAACTAGATTTTGAGTTTATATTTTCCAAGTGGAATGCAGCTTGCACGCATTCTCGGGGCTCTGGAGCTCGGCTAGGGAAATAAACAGCGTGCTAGAAGCACTGTGAGGAATCACTTCCTAATGTTTTACTGGTAAGTAGCCGGCAAGGGTAAGCCTTTAGAATGACATTTGAATGTGCCTAGGCTTTTTATATCTTGTGCAGTTGGAAGAAAAATAAGGTTTCTCATGTGGTTTATAATCTTCATTAAAAATCAGGAGCACTACTTTAATCCGTGCCCAGCAGCCCATAGTGAAGCAAAATGCACCTCACAAATCCTTGGGCAAAATCACTACTTGACCCCAGCTTCCCATGCAGGAGGGCCTGCCACAAAGGAAGCCCCGGGGGATTAGATCCTGTGTCTGCGCTGAGCATCATAGCAGCCGCTGCAGACATATCAGCCGTCACCAGGTCTCTCCGTGTGCTGGGCACGAGCTGTTTTAGACAGGAGGTGCAGTGGTGCCCACCCCAGCTCCTTCCTGTGCACCGGACCTTTTGGTTCATCGGACAGCTCTTAGCGTGAGAGGGCTGAAGTTCATGCTGCCAGGCGGAGAACCTAGGGTGTCTTCGTGAGGAGAGCGCTGTAGCAGGAAAGGCTGTTAAAGCGGTAGCAGGCGCTGCAGGAGTGACACTTAGGTGAAGCAGCCGTACCATCCGGGCAGAGCTGGGCATCATGAGCAGTGGCCGCGGGTCCTGGGGATGGCACGCTGTCCAGGTGTGCAGACCTGCCGCGAGCGTGTTCTGGGCAGCGCACTACTTCTCGCCTCTGGGAGAGCGGGCTGTCGGTGAGAGCCTCTCCCTTCTGCTCTGCAGGAGCACAAGCTCCTTCCCGCGCCGTTGGGTGTGATTTGTGGGTGTTGTCTCAGGGGCCTGAGAGGGAGCTAGCAGCATGTGTGAAGGTGCCACAGTGTTGGTGTTGCTACCGGGGTCCTGGGGACTGGATCTGGCTGGTGCATGCATGGGTAGCTGAGTGCCCCCGACTGGCCGTGGGGCTCGGCTTCAGCTGGGGCCGAGTCACACAGTGGCCCCTGTCAGCCTGAGCGTCCTGTCCATATGGGAAGATTCTGTTTGGTTTGATTTGTTTTTAGCTTTGGTGGTACTGAGGGTTAAAGGCCTGGGGTTTGGATGTGCCGCGCGGACAGGTGAGGAGATGGTGCGAATTGTACCCCTCCGGATGGGACTGAAAACGGAGCTCCTGGCGTTCAGAGTTGTTTTTCCTTAACGTGCTCACGTATAAATTTAACTGAAGGCCGTGCCCCTGCCGAGCCGAGCCAGCCGAGCCGGGAGCTTGTTTTCCAGCTGCTTCCCTGGGAGGACACGCAAGAGCAGGAAGACAGTGGGACACCTGTGATGCATCTTATTAAGATGCGTAATTTTATTCTGAGGAAACATAAATTATGTTTTGTATTATATAACTTTATGAGCTCACATTAGGTTTTATGATTCATTTGCCAGGTTTTTAAATGTCTTTACAAAACTGTATGAAATTTTAAATAAAATGGTGTAAATAAAGACCTTGCTATCTAAATTATGGATGTTAAAGATTTGAAATGTTTTGTACTTTATTTTTATTTCTTATACTCTTTTCTTTTATACTGATATCTTGCCCACATTTTAAATAAATATACTTTTGAACTTAGAATTGGGAGAACTTTTTTTTTGTAGTTTCTGGCTTTTTTAAAACCATGATTAAGATACATAATAAATATTCATCATGGGATATTGGAAAATACACATCACATCTTAATCCATGGAGAAACTTCTAGTATTGAATTTTTTTTTAATTTTATATTTTCTGCTTATGATTTACATCAGACTGGGTTACACATTTGAGTTATTTCAGGGCAAAATATTTTCTAGTAAGTTTTCTCGTTCATATATAAATGAAGAGCAAAATAAAAGATAATAGAACAGGGAGAAAGATCTTTTGCTACGGGAAAGAGGACCAAGGGGCAGAGGGGAAGGGAAAGAAGAATGAAGGCAGAGATGCGTGGGCACCGGCGCCAGCTCCCCAGTGTGGATGTGACCACTGTGTGCTGCACAGTGGACTGGGAAGTCCAAAGGAATGACTTACGCATGGCAGCCATCTTTCCCCTGTGGAGCCTTGTTGCCAGCTGACACCTGTGACAAGTGTGGCCGTCCCTGAGTGCGGCCTGCTTCTACTGTGACTCTGCTGAGGTTCTGCCCAGTGTAGCCTGGACCCCGAATGCGGCCGCAGTGGTGACTGGTCCCGTGGGTCACGTCATGGCAGTGGACCTGTAGAACGTGCAGTGCTGCCCTCAGCCGTGTGCCCGAAACTCCATTTATTTCTGTGGCACTTTGAGGTGTTTTCCTAGAAACATTTGCCACCTGCTTTGGGGTTCATTCGCTCACTGTGCTCTACAGAAGAGTCGTGTGTTGTCTTGGGGGCGTGTGGATGAGTGCGGACGCTGTCCCCGCCCAGGTCCTCTGAGCTCCTTGAGCTTCCTGCTGGCTGTACCCTCCGGCGTGGCTCTTGCAGGGTGAGGACCTGTGGAGTTGGCCTGCAAAGGCAAGGAAAGGCCATCCGGCTTTGGGGACACCCTCTTGCTGCATGTCCCATTTCAAAGGAGGGGCTAACACCTGCGTCACTGGTTTTGACTGACCTATGGTAGTGTCACCGTGACCTGATCAACGAGGGGACGCCTCTGGTTCTTACTCAGTACAACCTCTCGGTTTCCCTGTGTGGGGTATTTACCTGCTGAACGTGTAAAATGTCCTCACAGCAGTGCATTTCAGACATGTGGCTTGCTACAGGTCCCCGACGTGGAAGCCACCGAGTGCGGAGAGACGGCAGGGAAGGCTGCCTAGGGCTGGCAGTTGGGGGCCCCATTTTCAAGAGGGGTTACTTTCTGATGAGATCGGCCTTTGGAGGCAGGAGGGAAGCTTTGTCTGGAGGGAGTAAAACAACCTGGGAGAGATTGACTTGAAAGTCAAAACCAGGCGGTGGGGAGAACACGCTGGGGTTACCTGTGTGGGAAGGAGCAAGACCTTGACCCTCTGTGCAGGGACTGGAGGGAAGGGGGCGTTTTGGAGGGAAGCGTCACTTTATGGTGGGGAAGCCAGAGAAGCCATGTTGATCTAAGGAAGAAACGAGAGGCGTGGCACACACCTGCAATCCCAGTATTCAAGAGGCCAAGGCAGGAGGACTGCCAGGAGTTCAAGGACAGCCTGGACTGCATAGTGAGAGCCTGTCTAAAAAAAAAAAAAAAAAAGGGTTAGAGAATTGAATGGTAGGATAAAGCGGGTTAAGGCGTGTAAGCTGAGTTCCCTTCTTAAGGTGTTGACATGGTGGCTTCAGGGCACTTCAGTGGACAGTGACAGATGCCAGTGCAGTGACAAGGGGTCGTGGTGAGTATGAAGCCCCTGGGCCTGGGGGAGGTACCTATCCTGAGTGGAAGTGGAAGGTAGGAACCCCGGCTCAGCTGCATTCTGAAAACGCAAAGTGCTGTGGTTGCCGGGTGAGTGGGTACAAAGAGTAAATCCATGAGCTGGCGAGACAGGAGTGAAGTTCAGGCCAGGACCCGGGGAAAGAGAACGAGACAGCCGATTTGCTCCCCTGGGGCAGAGAGCAGCAGCGCAGGCCCTGCCCACCAGAGATGGAGCTACAAGCCCCAGGACAGGTGTGAAGTGGAAGTCACTCAACCGTGCCACCAGGCCTGGCTGCTGCCTGTCGTGACCCCCTGGGCTGTGGCCCCAGCTCTTCCCCATGGGTGGCCCCACCCAGACCTCGGGCCAGGTGCCTGCAGAGCAGCCACAGGTCTTGGGTGGGACTGCCCTCACCCCTGGACACCCAGACTGTCACAGAAGAGAACAGGATCATGACAAGCAAGCGCAGACAGGCCAGGAAGAGAAGCACGAAGGCTGCCCGGAAATGTGAGGTAAGAAACTACCAAAGAGCCCAGCGGATTTGACAGGCGCCAACAGGAAGTTAGAGGAATAAAGTGCAGTGCCTGAAACAGGAAAGTTAAAGGATGTCACACAGGCAATAGGATCCCGTGTGTAGAAAACCAGAGAAGCCACAGAAAACTTGCTAGAACTAAAAACTCAGCAAAGTTGTAGGGTGCAGAATCAACACAGGACTCTGTTTTTCTGTACACAAATAAGAATCTAAAATGAGAGTTCCATTTAAAATAGCACCAAAAATAATACAGTCCTTAGGAATAAGCTTAAAAGTCAAGGAGGTTGAAGACTCGTACACGGAACACTGTAACACAGCCGGGAAGGAAATTAAAACACCAGTAGGTGGAGAGAGCCTGTGTTTGTGACATGGAAGACGATAGAAGATACTACGCAAAGCAACCTGCAGGCTCAGCGCAATCCCTGTCAAAAACCAATGGGTTTGTCTCCCCCAGAAACAAAAACGAGACATCCTAAAATTTATACCAAGTCACAAGTAACTCTGAACAGCAAAAACAATCTTGAAAAAGAAGAAAAGGTCGGACAACTCGTACTTCCTACTTCCCGGGCTTGTTCCAGGCCCCCAGCAGGGCCGACCCTTGCCCAGACCCCGAGGGTAGGTAGGAGGAGCCAGGAACATGCAGCCTGAGTGGGAAAGGAGAGTGACCGAAGTGCCGAAGTGTAGCCAGCTCCGCTCCACAGCACGGGGCAGCGGATGGACCATCACGAGACTGAGCCGGGTGCAGATGAGACCAGCACACGTGAGGAGAGCTGACAGATCCCCCGGGGGCAGAAGGGTGTCCCAGGGCCTGACTGGTGCGGCGGGAGGCCAGGCTTGGTGGGTGAGTCATCCGAGGGACGCAGCTGACAAAGGCACTTACTTAGTCCAGGGGCTGCCGGAGCTCCGATGCGGCAGCTGCTCATGCCCAGGAGAAAGCCGTGTTCTAAGTATGAGTCAGTCCATGGCAGCCTAGTTGTCCTCAGGGAAACCACAAACCTCCTGCCCTGGTGAAGGGGTGTGTACGACTCCCTAAGGTTTGTTGACATTTGATGTCACTGTCATTGCTGTCCTTCCTGCCACAGTCGTCTGTTGGCTCACGAATTTGATTCTTTCCATGATTCTGATCACAAACCAAATTGGATGAGACCTGAATGAAATTCGGTAATTAGGTTCATGGTTGAGCTTATGAGGACATTTGATTTGGTCCTCATCCAGTTTGGTTTGTGAGCAGAATCCTGGAGAGAACTGAGTTTGTGAACCGAGGTACCCTGTACAGCCAAATCGACATGGCTGTGCTGACTGTTAGTTTTCTCTGTGGGCTGGAGTCTGGATTGCCTGGGGAACGAATGGGTCATGAACAGTACTGGGCTCATTTTGGAAGAACAGGGCACTGGGTCCCAGCGCAGAAAGCTTTCTGGTGATCCCAGTTGTCCTGAGTGTTTCAGCCAGTATTTGTCTGTCGTTAGTGAACACTGATTTGTGTGTGCGTGTAGAATACTTGGTTTTTATTTCAGTGTCCTCCTGTTTTCAGATATTTCCTACTGCAGAAGTTGCGTGTGATCATGGTCATCATCATGACTGGTCATCTGGTCGAGACCCCATTTGGGGTGGTGACAGGAGGAGGACCTCAGCTTTCGAATTGGGTGTGGTGAATCTTCCCTAGCCCAGTGTCTTTCCAAATGGAAAGTTATCTAGAGAGGACTGTACATTCCCTTACTGTAACCTGTGAACACACACACACACATGCACACACACTTCCATTTCCCTTGGGAAAAATCAAACTTTGGAAAAGTCTGTGCCCATGTGTACGAAGAACAGATTACCTGAATCTGGCTGCGGAAGTGGCTGATAACATTCCACATTTCACCACCAAACCCCGAATGCCTCACACAGAGTTGCAAAACTGCTCCTGTCGCTTTCTGTTTGGGGGCCAAGGAGCAGAGGCAAGAAGAGCAGCCCACTTGCAGTGACGCTCCACGGGGCTCCCGAGGAGATGCTGGTGGCTGGCTAACTCTGTGACTGAGAGCGTCAATCTCCGGGGCTGCCAGAGGCCCTCGGTCACGGTTCCTGACACAGGATGTAGGGAGCACATTGCTTGTCCAGGAGAGACATGGAGACGGCTACGACCCCAGGGCTGGCCTGCCTGGGTGTCCCCACGGGCTCTCTGACACTGTGGCTCTAGCAGTGGAGTGGAGGCACATGTTTGAGACCAGGCCTCTGAAGACACAGCCCTGGGTTTGAACAGCAAATTTGTGTGCATGTATGTTTGTGTGTTACTGAGGACTGAGCACAGGGCCTTTGCACTGAGCTACATCCCCAGTATTTTTTTATGTTTTATTTTGAGACAAGGTCTTACTAAGTCATTGTCAGACTGGGCTGGAACTTGTGATCCTCTTGCTTCAGCCTCCCAGGACGCTAGCATTTGCTTTTATTTTGTACCAGGAATTGAACTCATGACCTCAGGCTTGCCAGGCAGTCGCCATGACACTGAGCTATATCCCCAGCCCCACCACTTGCTTCTAATGTGACTGTAAGGCTTTTTCTTCATTTCCCTAGTTCAGCTCTCGTGGTTTACATAAAGGGTAACAAATCAACATGCAACTCGACTCTCAGTCCTCATTCTTGTCATTGACTGGGCAGAGGTTCAGGGCAGGTTCAGACACCCTGAGCCCAAGTCACACCAATCTGACAGACCCATTGGCCCCACCAGCTGGGCTGCCTCCCCAGCCCTTGGCGCCCCTGTGACCTCAGCATGCCACGCCCATCTCTGCATCTTGTCCTGTGGGTCCCAGCCCCTGGCGGGACCCAGTTTCTCCAGGTTCCTGTCACAGCTCCAGCTCCAGCTGTGGAGGAGGGGTGGTAGCAGCCAGGTGGGGCCCCGACCCTGGCAATTGCTGGGCACCCTCTGCTGAGACACAGATGTCCCCCCTGGATGTGCCCTGGCGTTGCTGTGGTGCCCTCCGCATTGATGTTGTCTGAGGGTATGATGACCCAACGTCACTGCCCTCAGGATGCTGTGGAGGTGGAAGAGGGGGAGCATGCTGGTGGCCCCCGCTACCCATCACTGTACCTGCCAAGGCCTCCCATGCCTGCAGCTTGCCCAACGCCCTCAGCCCAGGACCCCTGCACATCCCTCTCTCTCCTGAGCTCTGGCTCTTGGTCCCCTTCTGCCCTGCATTAGTGTGAAAGTGACTTCTGGGGCTCCCCCTGGTGTGCCTCACTGTGCAGTCTCAGGGGTTCCATGTGGGTTCCTGGACACCGTGCCAAGGTCCCTTTTCCCTGGGCCCCAGCTCTTTGGACTGCACAGATACGTGACCAGAGTGCGGCCTTTGCTGCCCCCTGCTGGCGGCTCTCAGGTGGCAGGCAGGAAAGGGACAGCTCCCAGGCCCAGGCTGACACTTTTCCTGACCAGCCCCAGGTGCTGCAGGCACAGCTCTGCCTTGGATCATGGAGACCACCCCGAGAATCCTGCTCATTGGCCACAGCTGACTCTGCTGCAAATTCAGAGTGGGCCTCCCGTGTCTGCAGGTTCGGCATCCTGGCTGCTTAGTGTCCTGAATTGATTCAAAAATTCTTTTTTTCCCCCTGGTCAGTTTGACAGTGGAGAAGAGTCAAAGGCCATACAGTGCCAAAACACACGTGAACAAGAACACAGCCCCATGTTTTCACCAGTCTGCCTTTCCGTGGGGTGAGGGTGGCCGCAGCAGTCACTGTATTTTCGATCAGACCTCATAAAGACACTCTGGACAGAGGACTTCCAGCACCGCCTCAGAAAGCGGCAGGAGCTGGGTTGGAGGTGCCACTTATGATCCCAGCACCTTAGGAGGCGGAGGTAGGGGGATCCCCTGAATTCTAGACCAACCTGAGCTATAGAATGAGTTCAAGTCCAACCTGAATTACAAAGTAAGACTGTCTTTTTTTTTTTTTAACTTGAAAGAGTAAAACAAAAGGGGACAGTACAGAGCAGATCAGAACAGGACAACATAGGCAACACAGTACTTTACATTAAGACAACTGGACATCAACAGTAGCTAACACCATATCTCTTACTCTGCTATAGGTGAGCATAGTTTCAAATACAATAATATCAAACATAACACAATAGTATAAAGCCATGCATAGAGTGAAAGAATTACAGGGCTTTCTGAACCAAATAACAGAAAATGATCAATGGGTACTATAATATCTCATTTTCAATAAAAAAATTTTAGTTTGAACTATCATACATATTCAAATTCCAATAAGACACAATGTGATAGATAGAACCAACGGTAGTAGAACAAAAATAGCATGGTAGGACTTCTAAGAAGGATGATATTAAATCAGCAATAGCTGTCATAATTTTTCTTCAGAACAGCTGTTCATATCATCACGTATGATATAGTCAAACAAAACAGGATAAAACCATTCCAACTGATGATTGAAAACTTTGAAAGACTTCAAAGCCATGAGATGGGGACTCATGCTTACCATAAAGTCTTATATACTCTTATCAACTCTCATACTAGGGAGACTATATGGTATTTACTCTTGTGAGTTTGGTTTATTTCGCTTAAGAGAATGGTCTCAAGTGGTGTCCATTTATTTATAAATATCTCGATGTGATCATTCTTTATAGCTGAGTAGTACTCCATTGTATAAAAATGCCACAACTTTTTTATCCATTCCTCAGTTGATGGGCACTTAGGTTGTTTCCAAGATCTGGCTATTAAAAATTGTGCTGCTATAAACATGGGTGCACATATATCACTGTGGTATGATGTTTTCAGTTC
>PVJX010004771.1:0-29850 GCA_004027295.1 Dolichotis patagonum
GGGTAAAAGCAGCATTGGTCACACGAATTTAAATCTAGTGTTTTTCAGAATGAAAGCCTCAGCACTTGACTGAAACGTCTGTCAGGATAAGCAGGGAAGGCCAATGATGTTTCTTGGTAACTCACTATGGGCCCAGCGCTGTCTTACAATGCTTGCACATATATCTTTTCTTTTCACTAATCTTTGAACATCTTTAAAGAAGACACTCACACTAGTCCTACTTTGCAGGTTTTAAAAAACAATCCTGAAATAGAGATCTTAACTACCCTTGAAAAAACTGCATCCTGCTAAACAGGATGAGGGGCCTGGATTTGAGTCAGGGCTCTCTGACTCCAAGACGTGTTTTGTGAGCACCTCATTCTGCGATCCTTTCCCTGCCCTCTTTAAGCAAGTGTAGACATTATTCTTTGCATTGTTTCCACAATTTATTTTTCAACATAGGTTTTCCCTACCAGGAATTACGGTCTCAAACCATTAGCAGTAGAGTTTGACAACATTTCAGACAGGTCACACTCCTGTTCTATTCTCCAAAACACTAATTTCTCAGTTTCCTCCAACTACAGTTAGCACTGAGGAACTGAAACCGAGCGATTTGCCTAAACTATGAAGGGGCGGTCACTGGGGAAGGTTGGGAGGATGGAGGCAAGGGGACAGAGGGAAAGTCTAGAAGGACAGAAAGGGGCGGGGACTAAGACAGGAGGGGCACAGTGTACTGCGTCAGCGCTGGGGCCCTGAAAGCTGAAGCTGGGCCTTGGTGACTGGTTTATCTGTGCAGCCTAAGATGGAAACGTTAATTACTCTGATTTGATAGTGGAGAAGTATACATGCTTTGAAATGCTACACTGTACTGCATAAATATACACAATTATTTTGTTAATCAAAAAGTTTTAAAATGTTTCTGGAGCAGGAAATGTTAATTCCCTTGGTTTGATCATTACACCTTGTTAAACATGTATCAAATTATTGCAATCTGCTCCATAAAAATACACACAGTAATAATTGATGAAAGAAATATTGCATCCAAAATACCCTGCACAGCAAACTGAAGTTATTATAATGTTTGTATTTTATACATTGCTAATTATTATTTGCTATAATTTGTGTGCATAAATACATACATTCTATTACCAAATATTGCATAATAACTTTGTTAAAGGATCTATAAATTCACATAGGAAATGAGGGGAGACAAGAGTTATGGACTTTCATATGAAACTATTCTACGATTGGCATAAAACAGAAAAATAAAGAACACGCCAACTCCAGGATCTTCTGCTTAACAGACAGATACCCCAGAAGGTGTGGAATGTAAAATTAGTACTGAGAAGCACTCAGATAATGACCTGATAATCTGGTGGAAGCATGTCGTATCATTACAGTTGCTGAACGTGAACAGTAAGTACTATAAATAAGGCTACACAGTTACTTACATTTTGGTTTTTCCACTGTTATAAGTACATTAATCTGTTCAGTTGGCAACAGTTACCTGTAACTCCATTCATATCATCCAAGTCCTGATATTTCTTGAAGCTCCTGAAACAGATTATAGCCTAAGGGTGTGTAATCCTGGGGGTTTTTACTGGGGACAAATGTACACTCTTCTTTATCCTATTCATTTTTGTTGCTGCATTGAGTTTCATTGGCAAAAAATGGGTTAAAGTAACTGTTTTCTGCTGAGCCGATTTTTCTTCATATGTTCAGCAGTGCAGCAAAAGTTAATTCATTCTAAATCACATGGATTTCCAGCAACGTTGTCAATATTATAATGTTCCTTTGCAGCTCTGACCCAGCCAGGTTATTAGATGAGGGGAAGTACAGATGGGCTGACAAACAGGACTGCATTTTGTTGTAGTGGAAAAACTACCAAAGAGCTCTTCTGAATCATTTTATTTATTCCAACATACAGCCTCCTGCTAAAGTTCAGAAGTTAGGGCTTTTTTCGTTGCCCACCCCCTTCCTATTAAGTGAGCTATTTATAAATCTTTAAAATAAGAACATTCTTCCCTATTAAAATAGGCAAAAGGAAAGCCTACCAACTATTCTTGTTTTTATTGTGGTGAAATCGCTTTCAAAAAAATTGTTCATTATGATTTCTACTCCTTCTCACCAATATAGTTTTGCACAAGGCAAAGGAAATACCCTCTTGTTTCCTACCACAGGAAATGAATCATCCTTATAGCTCCCGAATGATTGATTGATGGGAAAATACCGAAAAGGCATCCATTATGACCTAGGCTTTCTGCACTGAAACAAGATCAGCCAGTATTTCCGTAGGTGAAGGACGGGCAGCCATGCACCGGGTGTCAGGCAGTTTGTGGAGCCTGGCAGTCGGCTCTGTTACCACTAGCTAAGAAAAGAACCCGCAGGACCTTGTGCAGAGGGGGAAAACATCATGTCCGTCCAGCAAACTACTAGAAACTTCTTGCCGATCTGCTTAACACTTTTTATTGGTGAAACTTTGAGAACACAGGTCTCTGGGCTTCACTCAATATGATGTTAAATAAGGTAATAGTGACATCACCCTGAAATACTTTACATGTTTTTCTTTGTATTATATCATTGCTCTGACCAACAGTTTTTCTAGCTAGAATTCCAATAACATAGCAATTTAATGTTCTTTCTCAGAATCATGTCAGATATCAGGGTCTTTTTGTATGGGAAATATCCCCTTTTTCTCCCACTTATAAAATCAAGTAGGTTGGAAGTCATCCACTGGAATATATCTCCTTACTTTTGTAAAAATGTTTAGATATTCTTCTGATTGCTCTAAAAAGAAAAAAAAGATGAAGTACTTTGTTTGTATAAAGGAGTTCCCTATGTAGACGAAACTAGATAACGATACACTTCTCAGTAAGTTCACCGTGTTGATTGGTAGCTGTAAGTGTTGTAAGCTGGAACCCACTGGCTCTTTCCCTGTACGTAGTGCAGCAAAAAGCAGGATGCACTCAACGTTCCTGGTATGTTCAGGGTCATGAAGGACACAGTGGTACTTCATATATGTCTCTTGCTGCCAATATGCTTATAGTCTAAAAAACTGCCATTAATTAGAACTAACTGCCATTAATTAGAGCTAAGTATAGTGCTCAGTAACTTTAAGCATCGTTTTGTTATGTTTCACATTTTCGAAATGAGAAAAGAGCTGTGTACTTTGCAGACTTCGGATCCTGGCTTCAGGGTCCCAAGCAGACTGAAGAGATTTTGCTGGACAGATGATTGAATGATGCAAGGTAGGATGAAATGGTAGAAGAACATGAAATTGTAGAATACAAATACAAAATAAAATTGTTGTTTCAGCAGGGCATGGCGGTGCATGCCAGTAATCCTAGCACTTAAGAGGCTGAGGCAGGAGGATTGCTGTGAGTTTGAGGCCAGCCAGAGCTATAAAGTGAGTTCAAGGTTCACCTTACTGCATAATGAAACCCTATCTCAAGATGACAAAAACAATTGTTGTTCCACTATCAATACAATACGTATTCTGGATTATTTTCTCAAAACAAACTCCTAGGAAAGACAGCTGATGTGCGTTTTGACTTCAGGGTTCTCCGCTTGGGTCTCAGGTATTATTTATAATAAGACAAGACCAGAGAACGGGATGAGGCAGGCCTGTTCTAGTCATTTGCAGAGGGAAGCCAAGCACAAAGGACCAATCTCGATTCTTTTTGATAGTTGAGTCTTTGACTTTATCAACTTACACTGATGTAAATGAGCTTGGAGACCATAGCATAAATGACATACTTGCTTATTTGTTGGTGGTGTTGTCATTATCATTGGCAATTATCATACTTTCCTAGTAACAAAATCAGAAGGAAAGAAATAATAATACTATTTTTTAGATGATTCAAGAAATGAAACAACTTTTTAGAAAAGGGAAATGCACAGTAGTCCAGATAAGTTTAAAAACAAAACAAAACAAAACCAACAAATAAGAAGTGTGTGTGTGTGTGTGTGTGTGTGTGTGTGTAATTTTGTACTTTTAGTAGCAAACTATGACAAGCATGGGTTTGGTTATATTTTTGGTTTTCAAGTACTCTGTTATGAACCTATCAAGTATATGACCTCATGTTATGTAAAATATATAGCCTTCCAATTGGAAAAGGCCCAGGTTAAAATCCTATCTCCACCACTTAACTATTTTTGAGAATTTGGATAAGATACTGAATGTCTTTGAGCTTTTTTCTTAATATGTAAGCAGATCTAAACCTGATAAAATTTTTAAGTATTAAATGACCTTGTAAATGTAAATTGCTTTCTATGTAGTAAGGATGTCTTCTTTCTACTATATAAAGGTGGATATTGTCCTTTCAAGACAGAGAATATTAGAATTTTTACAGAAGTGCATGTTCTAGACAAAGCCTGAAATAGAAACATAAATGGGGGTGGGGGCGATAGCAACCAAATATAAAGTAGAAGTGTGGGGAAATAAGAGGAAAAAGAAGTGGAAGTTACTTCTAAGCTCCGCGGAAACCTGACTGGATTCTGGGTTATTCGCAGTAATGATGACTAAGCTTTAATATATGCCAGTACAGGGCCAAGATCCACACACACCAACATCCAACTGAGAGAGCAGGGAAAGGCTGCAGTCTGCACAGGCATCTACTGAGTTATCTCAGGAAAATGTTCTTTCACAGATGAAATTGGAATAAATCTATTTTAATGAAGGCTTCAATTGTCCTTTCCTAGATTAAACCATATGCATTTTAGGGAATTTTGATGTGTTTCAGCTTAAAACATCTTTAAAATCTATGTAAGGCACTTGCCTTACATAGATACATGATTCAAATTAGTCCTCAAGCTGTTCAAATAAGGAGCAATGGCTGCAAGAATCACAACCTGAAGAGTAGATGTACGTATTTGAAAAAGTTGCTTATCTCCTAGAGATAAAATGGACTAAAAAGTGAAATCTGAATGAATACATTAACCAGTGAACTCCTCTAATCCTGAGGGCAAGTCAAGATGACTGGGAAGATAAATATTTCTTGCTAAATCAGATGGTTGCTGCCAGAAGCCTTTCTGAAAGTGGTCCTTAAGGAAATAGTGCTACTTCTGGTCCCAGCACCATCTGAGGCCGGGGTGTGCTGCCTGGTTTGAAGTCATTTCTAACCGGCCCTACAGCCATCCCCCCACCTCCCCTTACACATTCCCCTGTAACTTCACAATCAGAATATTCAGTGAGCGCACCCTCAACTCACAACGCTTTTCCTAAGCGCTTGCATCTAGGAAACAGTAGTTGCTACTTGCGTTTAACCAGCAGAGAAACCGTTGCGGCGGAGGGACCCTCCGGTGACCTAGCTCTAGCGCACCCCTAACCTTCAGAGGTTAGTCAGCTGGCTTCACAGACCTGTCTCACAGACGAGGGTTACCTACCTCAGCTCCAAGTCTGTCCTGCTCAGCCACCCTACGATCTGTAATGTACCAGCTGCGTGGATTGCCTAATCACACAATTACCCGTGGTCCTCTTGAATCAGAAATGGATGATCACTTGTCAGGGTCACTATTCAGAGGCTGTGTGAATTAACAGGAGGTCAGATTCTAACCTCTGAAGTCCCTTCTGACTCTGATTCTGTTCTGGCCTCTGGGCCTCTTGACTCTTGGCCCATCGCCCCACCCATCCGGAGGACCTTACCTCCTCCTGCCGGAAGTAGTCAAGTTCTATTCATTAATAGAGAGACTGCAGGCATAAAAGCAGGTTGCATGAGTGAATGATAAATAAAACCATTACCAAGTTGTCTTCGTACTAAAATAATTATATGCAGAATTCTTTTCATCCCATTGTGGAATAATTTTGCCATGAGAAAGAAGTAAGATAAAGCAGAGGCATCACCTTGGCGCCCCCAAGTGGGCGACTATGGTGGCTGCAGTTGTTACACCACAGGCATTAAGGGGTCGCCTGCAGCCCCTCGAATGGGACATTTGGCTCCCTCGCATTGTTCGCGACTGTCTTCCTACAAGGTCTTGCAGAGATTTTCAATTTCAGCATAGACAGCCTGAAGTTATTTAAAAGGAGAGACCATTGTGAACAGCTTCAGGGTCTTGTGTTACTTTTAAAGAACCCAGTTGTCTTCAACACATTCTCCTAAGGCCAAACAGATGTCAGGTAGACCCTCAGAGTCCGAGGCTCTTGGAATGGAGCATCCTCTAACTGTTTAGCTCCTCTTACACTCAAGGCAGTGAGAAGACAAAATAATAATTATCTCTGAAGAGTGAAGTCCTAATCCAACCCCGCGTTCTACGAGTTGAGATTCTAGACTGGCACGAGCTGAAAAAACTACGGATTCATTTTCCTCACAGATGCACTAACATTTGATAATGCTAATTGTATATCCAGAAACTCTGGTAGCATTTTGTCACAATAGCCAATGACTAGAAATAGTATCCTATGATAGACTCCCTGAGTTTTATTTTAGAAAGAGAAATGCCATTCCATGATTTTTCCATTGACAATCTTATTATTTAAATTTGAACTAATGTTGATCAAATACTATTAGTATAATTAATCTGGACAAATTTAACTTCCTTATGTCTAACCTTATAGTTTCTCTAAAATTGGGATATTTGGTATTAATATCTTGTAAGATTTTCTGCAAGGACTAAATGGAAGGGCATAAGTAAATCAAAAATACTGAGTAAACATATGCAATGTACAAAGAAATAGCTAATTGAAGTCAATTGTACGTCTGGAGCACCTGCCATGTGAAGGAGAGTTTGTTGGATAAGCAATCCAATCATCCAGGAGACCATTACACTGAAGAGTCGGGTGCAAACACATTTCCTATATGATAGGAATGGAAATGTCTCTAAAAAGGTAACTGAAGATACAACAAAAATACTCATACTGCAAGAGGAACATAACAGTTCCCATAAAAATATCCTAAAATAGTATTAGATGCTCAAGTGATAAATTAACAGTTCAGATAACTTGTGTTATAGAGCTTCAAAAGTCACAGATCTGAACTGAAATATTCTAGAAGACTTGATGGAAATAAATGGATTTAAAAGAAAAGCATAAAAGGCGGTAAAATAATTTTAAGCAAAATTTCTAAGTTGGAGAAACATATGAGCAACCTTAACCTGAAATATTGAGGGACTTATTAGAAGAACACTGAAGTTGCTGATTAAAAATTGGGAACTATAAATAACCAGAGATGTTTGTTGAAAAGAAAGTATGAGTCATGAGTCATAAAACAAAATTTAGACTTTGCTTTCTTATCATACTCAGTTCACAATGCAAGTGTTTATGCTGTAGGCCAAAGATGAACAGTTATTACCCACTGTAGATCTGGCTCCATTTTCTTCTTTTTAAACCCATGAAAGTTCTCATTAAGCAATTGTAAAAGTCTCACATAGGACCACAGAATCCTTCTTAAATCATCACTGTGGACAGCAGTTACCAGTCAATCGATTTGTCTCAAATGAACGACAAAACCCGTGAACCACTCCTGTACTCATCTAACACTGAAAATGGGAAGACACTGAAAGGCAGGATGAGAAGTCAGTTAGGGAGGACCCTAGCTGGGAAGATGCAGACACTGCGCTAATGATTCATCACACCAGCTAGGCGTGAGATGACGGTGGCTTCTTACTTAGTTCAACCAACAGATATTCCCGATCGTCTGTTGTGTGCTAAGTTGTATGTTAGAGTCTAAGGTCTAATAGGAAGAGGGATAATGAAAATAAACAGGCTAATTGAAATTTTGTGCTCGAGCACTTGGAAAGATCATGACAACATAAGAAAAAGCAGGAGGTAAGGGAGAAACTGGGCTGGAGAAGAGATAAGTTCAAGCCATATTGGAAGGAAACAGAAAAGAGAAAACCTAATTGGAAAGATTCAGTTCTGAAAGAGCATCCACTAATGGCCAAACAATACAGACCACTTGTAGGAGTCAGAAAATTGTTAATTATAAGAGTAGGAAAAAAGTAGGAAATAGACTAATCTAGTGTGCTGCCAATCAAAATAAGCAGGGCTCAAAAGGAAAGTTGTGGTCATCTGTGGATACAGGTTATTATGATGAGATTTAAATGAATTTGACTAATAGAAAATCACTAGTGTCAAGAAAAATATAACCAGAAGAACAATTTTGCTTATCCTTCAGAGCTGTAAGGAAAAAAAGGTCTGAAAGATGAGAGGAAATGGGTACAGTAGCACATCCAAGTATTTGACAATAAAAGACTAAGAAATGGGATGTTAAGCAAAGGAAGCACCGAACATAGAGGACCCCAGAATAGGACAGGAGAAGGGGACGTAGTGGGCACAGAAGAGAGGAGATGGTGATGCTGGGGAGGGAGAGCGGATGAAGGGGCTGCGATTGGGGTAGAAGGTAAGATGAAAGATGTCTGTGGGAATCTCACAGTGGTTGTAATGTTGCATATTGCTACCTTCAAAAGGGTTGTGTAGATGACCAAATGCAGACTTGTGTAATTCATCTAATGACTATTAACTGTTCTTTTCAAAGAACTAATGAATTAGTGGTATAGTAATTTTATCTGATATATATATATATATATACAAATTTAATTCCCATCATCGTGTTTTGAAAACCTATACTGTTATGGTTTTGGGTTTGGTGTTGTTATTTGTATGTCTCTTATGCTTTTTGTTTTCCTTTTCTGTCTTTTTTCTCTTAAATAAATAAAAATAAATGAAAAAATGAAAAAATATCTGTGGGAAGCTGATAAATCATGAAACAGGAATCACCTTTCATACAAAATGAGAAACAAAGCTTTGGTCATAGAAATAGTTAAAAATGTATACAGGAACAGGCAGAGATGAACAACTATTTGAAGATTTCCAATATTCTTTTTTTTTTGTACCAAATAAACTCGTGACCTTGTGCCTGCTAGTCAAGCACTTATTACACTGAGCTAAATCCCCATCCCCTCCAATATTCTTTAAAAATAGAAAATGTAATAATTTGCAGAAAGAAAATAATGGGATATAATGCAGTAGAGCATTAGGCTCAAGAAAAGAATGTACGGACAAAGGATAGTAAGTTATTCTTATGTTTTTACCAAATATTTTTTGTGAGCTTATCATGTGTCAAGAAGAATGCTAGGCAGTGACAAACTGGTCAGAAATGGAACTGACATTGTTTTTCCATCAAAAATCATATGTTCTACAAAGGAAGGTAGATTTTACCAAAAAAATTCTATTACAAATGAAATAGTTCAAAGAAATAACAGGTGCCACGAGAAATAAGAGCAGATCAAGTCCCATAGGTCTTTTGGATAGCATAGCAAAGAGTTCGCTATCATTCCAAGTTCAGAGAAGCTATTCAAGGACTATGTCATTTCATTTTAAATAGGAACGAGAAACTTCACAGTTTAAGAAACTCTTTTTCAGTAGCGGTAATGAATTAGAGATAAACAACAGTGAAAACAAGTGTTGCTGGGAACCTCCAGGTGAAAAGAAATGGAGGCCGGGACTAAGATTTAGGCCATGAAGCTGGAAAAAGCAGGTAACTCGATAAATTCTGGACGGAAGGTGGCCAAGACCTACCGAAGGGTTCAGTGTGGTGAGTGAGGGTGGGTTTCAAGCCTAACGCCAGCAGGGCCTGGCGCCATTCCTTGGGAAAATAGCACTTGACAAACCAGGGAAGAGAATTCCCACAGACATCTTTAATTTTACCTTCTACCCCAGTCGCAGGGAAGAGACATGGGGGGCGGCAAGAAGTCTGAGACAGAAGGATAAAGATGTCACGCAAGCAGTTAATAAGAACAGAGGAGCTCAGAAAGCAGAAGACATGAATTAGGAGTAAGTTTTGATAATAACAGAAAACAATATGGGATCACCAGAACAGAGTACGAAGAGAGAATATAAATGAGAATGCCCGAACTGCCTCTCCAGGGAAGTTTGGTGTAGTAACAGTGCACAGGAAGTCAGGACTGAACTCAAACAAACTAAAAGAGAATCCAGCTTTTAGCACTCAACAGGATCAAAAATGAATAAATAAATACATAAATAGGACTGGAAGGAGGGGAAAAAAGAAGGGAATTGAAATGTGCTATGTACATGGCAACATCTTACAGTGAATGTAATTACTATGGACTGCAAACGTACTTATAAAACTTTAAAAAAATCATTCAGTCAATCTTAATACCTACGTTAGAGTTCTGAGCATTGGAATGGCTGTGTGCAAAATATTAGGAATAGTGTGAGGCTTATATGAGCAGTGTAGTCGTGGTGCTGCCTTTACTTTTAGTATCTGGAGATTAGGGAACAAAAGAAAAGACCACAAAGCAGACTGAATATCCTAGAGACTGGATAAGGTTGGCTGAAGTCAGACTTAAAACGCTGTCTGTGGCGGTGATGGTTGCGATGGATATGTAGACATTACAAAGATATTCCTGGAAACTGCATACTTGTATCCTACCTGGATTTTAAGAAATGTAAACACTGACCATTTCAAGTGCTGAGGAAAATTCCTATTAACTTGTCACACACATTGATGGAGCATCTCCAGCCGATCAGCCCCTTGACGCAGACCCAGGGAATAAAGGCACTCGGAAGACCCCTACTTGGGGTACATTTACAGTCTAATGAGGCAGATAGAGCAGAGATAGGTCCTTGGAGTCTTCTCTATGTCTAGATACAAATTAATAGTAAGCATGTGATAGGACTACCTAATTTAGCTTTGCATAAAATGAAGAAACACAAGAACAATAGATTACAAAAACTAAATACATACAGAATTCCCCATGTGTCTTCTGCAAAAGATAGAACAGTTCTTTTAACCAAGAACTAATAAAATCAACACTCCAACACTTAAAAAAAGAAATTTTCCATATCCCATGGTTACAAATTTTTATTCAAGATTTTATTCTTATTATATATCCAACTCTAACGGCTATATTCTAGCTATTATATCCAATCCCAACAACACAAGATGTTTTTCACACTATAAAGCATCTTCTTGCCTTATTAGAGTAAATTAGTTAGCAAAAGAGTGAGATATCAATGCTGTAAAGGTCACTTCATCTTGATTGAAGAAGCCAATAAAACAGAGTTCTTGACTTTAACAGTTGAATGTCATAGCAGGAAAACAGACAGCTTTGCATTTCCCTTTGTAATAGGAGGATGTTTCTGTTCCCGAATCACATCGCTCTAAGTGCCACTCGGGTTTTTTCCCGAGGAAAGTGAGACGGAATAGTCTTTGGAGGGGCTGTCCGACGGGAGGGAGGAGGAGGATCGTACAGTTTGCCCCTGCTGTCTGCTCCCGTACCCAAAAGCCTTAGGACTCATTTATTTATGTGTTTGTTTAAGGATTTTGATTGACGTGACCTGCCTTTCTTCCTTCCGTTAGTGGACCAGACAACCAGGCAGGAAGGAGTAAACCATGTGGTTATGGGGGGCCAGGGTTTGGCCATCGGAGTCCCAGTCCACGCGCCAGCACAGGCAGCACCCCCTGCAGCACCTAAGCAGAGACAGTTTGCTGTGCGTTTAGATTTCTCCAGCCCAGTAAAAATTGAGTAATTTAAATTTTCTGTTCTGTCTTTGACTCGGTTCATGAACATCATCATTAAAATCGTATAACTAACTGGAGCCTTCTTGGTATGAGGCTCAGTCTGAGGGTTCGAATGTATGTACCAGGAAACTTCCCTCAACAAGCTTCTAAAGTAAATACTAACATTACCCACATTTTCGATATCTGACAACTGAGGTCAATTTTCACATAAAGTCACACTGCTAGCAAGGAGTAGTGATGAGATTTGAACCCATAACGTTTGGCACTGGAGGAGCACTGGAGGGTCAGTGTCTTCTTTAACCACGTCGTGTTTGTCTCCCTGTGTGTCTGTGTGTGTGTGTGTATGTATCACATTCACATCGCTAACCCTAAACAAAAATACACAAATAAATGCATGTCATCAAAGTCCCCTGAAGCATGGCAGAGCACGCGCAGCTGTGAATGTGGCCCGGGACTTGGTGTGAGTGTGTGACTGACCGTAGCTGCGGTCAGCAGAACCAGCTGAACTGAAGCACAGCAGGGCGCTGCGTGCAGAGGACCCAGCTCAGGTTGCTGCCAACCTAAACAGGAGGCCTGCAGAGGAAAGAGGGGCGGTGCTGGGGCTCCTGTTGCCGTGGTTCTCCTGGAGGAGCTGGTCAGGCTTCTTCCTGACCTGAAACCGGCTGTTCTCGCGGTCAGAGGCGCTCGGGACCTTGGTGCTGAGAGTGGCTGCAGTTCAGCTCGGGGGAGCTCTGGCCCTTATTTCCAGCATCACTTCCAGGCTCAGGGGGATGGAGGTGACGCACTGTTCAGTCTCCTGGAGAAGCCTTTCACGCTGACTGCCTGATAGACCTCGGCTGTTCTCAGTCTCGGAGGAGCTTGCGACCTCCTCATCGCTGAGGGTGGCCGTGGTCATTTCAGGGCAGCGCTGGTCCTTACTTTGAGCACCACTTCCTGGCTCCAGTGCGTATCCCTCAGCCTGCTGGCGCGATCCTTCATTCTGCTGGCACAGACTTTCTAGCACGAAACTGTTCCAATCTAACACCTCAACACTTGGAATGGTGGGGAAGAGACAGTCCCGCCCTTCCAGAGCCCTCACCGGTGCTCAGCCATTTGAATTCGCTAATGATAATAGTGAATAGGAGGCAAAATTTACTAACAACTTGTAGGCACTTTTTCAGCTCTATTTCAGCATCTCCATTTTCCCTCAGTTATTCTCAGTTTGTGACAGAAATGTTAAATTATATCAGATGCCTGTTATAACCTTTCAAGTCATTTATTACAATAGTATCATCAAATCCCATCATTTGTGTGGTGGGGAGTGGCTGCATGAATGTGTGGGTAGGAAAAGTAGAGAAAAGACACAAAAATAAACTTGATCTTTCCTCATTGAGCCCTCAGTCTTATCTATGGTTTATACTTGGTGTGAGAGGGTGTTGATTTTGTCCATTATAAGGGGATGAGTAGCTTGGAATTGGATGAAGTCATTCTGAGCTGTCACATTATGAACATCCACCATGCAAAAATACCCTCAAACATTAGAGAAAATTTGTACCCCAAAGGGTACTCAAAAGTGTCCCCTGTTCAGTGGGACACTTTTGCACAGTGTCCCCTCTAAAAAACAATGAAATAACCTATGGATTCTAAAGTTCAAGAACGTTGTGGAAATTCAGGCATTGAAGGTAACTCCCCAGTATACAACTTGGGATGAGTTTGTGCAAGAATCTGAATTGACGCATCATCCTGAAGTATGCATAGGGTTTGGATACACAAAGAGAAGGAGGAAAAGGAACATGCGATTTCTAGAGATCTGACTAGGTCAGCCATGCAACGTATCTTCCAAACCAGGTCACTTTGAGAGAAGGACCTATTAATAACTAGCTACTAGAGCAACAGGTACCGATTAGAACTGCCTGGGCAAGTCGAGAGGCGTCGTAATCTACTCAGAAGGCAAGCTAGTGGCAAAGAAAGAAATCTTCACTTTACCCATGACAAAATTAAGGCATTCACATGATGCGAGGTTCGCAAGAGATATGGGAACAGCAGAATGAGACCCATTTCAACAAGTTTGAGAAGTATACTGCCAGGTATGGAAACTAATCTCGGTTCATCAATACCAAGTGAAAATGACAGAAAATCCACTCATTTGTTTGAGGTGACAGTTTCTCATCTGTGAAAGGAGTGACTCAGAAGATGTGATCTTCAAAACCTTACACAGCGCAGATGCCCTGGCTTATTTTCAAAATAGTCCAGCACCAACATATTTTCCCGTATCTCTGCATTGGCTAATATTTTCCTCAACTTTCTCATCTTTTAGCTCCATTATAATGAAACAAGTGCAGTCCTGAAGAAAACTTCACATCCTCCAAAATTACATACTAAAACTAAACATTAGGGCAGAGGAGATGCTCTCCAACTATGGAATTTTGTAACCAAAGCACAAATAAAAGCAAATCAGAAAAAAACAGGTTGAATTTCTAGTTTAAAGAAATATTACAACATATTAAGACTCTGATTCTAAATAAAGATTTTGATAGACTGATTGAAGGGAGCAGGGAGAGAAGTTGAAGTGAAAAGTTCCTGCATCTGAAAACCCAAACAAGCAGGAACTTCCAAACGGAGCTCACGGGGGAACTGAGCCAGAAGTGTTCCAGACTCACTGTGCGCACTGGGTGCCCCAGCCCTGCATGCTCAGTGTTCCGGGCTGTATATGAGGATACTGTTGGTATTTCTTGATAATACAACTTATTCAAGCCCTGTAAAAGATTACTTACAAAACACTATTTCTGCTTTATAACAACAACTCCTCTATTTACAGGCTTGGAGCAAATTTCCATTAGAGAAGCATGCAGAGAAGAGGAGATGTACCTGCTCTATTCTGTTCATCTCAGCTCACCAATGCTGAACTCCTTTGTCCACTCACTCATTTAGTCACTCGCCGATTTGCACACTGCGTGTGTACCATGTGCCTGCACTGTGTGGTGCTGAGGCTCAGGAAAACAAAAGCATAAATACAAATGAGAATGGATTGCTATTTGTTCCAAAGCTTGATAACCATTTTTAGTAATGAATTCTCAGGTCAGAATGTACAGCAACCAGACAGACTGAGACCGTTTTGTGTTGGACAAAGGACCAGTTATCTGCACTCTCCCTGCCACATATGTAATATTCTGAAGTGGGCTGAGGTACCTTTTTCCCCTTTTCTTGTTAAAGTCGTTCTCTGAGAAACTGATTTGTTTTGTGCTGTTTTCCATTCACATCACGATCCAATCAAACCACAGAATATAGGAAAGATCGAAGTAGTGCAGTCTAGTCATCTACAGTAATTCATAGAATATATGAGGCATTAAAATTTTCATTCCTCATTCTTATGAGAAAGGCTATAAAGGTAACCGAAAATGATGCAGAATATGAATTCATTCCTGAGACAATGATTGTAGCAAGAATAGGAAAAGACATAAACCAACAGACCTTTTTTTTTTGCCTGAGTCTTAAGCCCTTTTGGAAAAACAGTTTCTGCCTGTGTCAGTCACACTTTTACTTTTATCCTTGATCTCTTCAGCTCTTCTATCTAACTGGTACATGAAAAAAATTCCAGAAAACTTTTTGAGTGTTGGCCCCCTGTATTTTCATCCAAATCAATCTTACAAGCCAGAGAGCAAACAAGATGGTTAAGATCCTGATCAACAATGTGATTCCCTCTCCGCTCCATTTATTTCCCTTTATTTACCATCTTTGTTCTAGAATACATTTTTTAAATTACATATTTTCTTTAACAAACCAGCAATGTAACTATTAATGCACAGTAAATAAAAAGAAATTTTTACTCATTTTCAGAATTTTAGCCAGAAAAAAGGACACAAATATTATAGAAAGAAACAAGTGTGCAAAATTACATCTCTGAACCAGTGATCAAGAAATGTGATCAAGAAATCCAAGCATGAAAAAAATTTTAATTTTTTCTCCCTTTTTTGTAGCATACTCTCTTTCCACTGACTAGGGAATTCAGAGAGAAAACATGTATGGCCAAGTCACAGCATTAACTGATTGAGGTTCCAAAGCAAGAACAAAACTCCTAGTTCGTGAGATACCACTTTCAACAGAGAAGGCTGCAGCTGGAGGAAGGCTGCTCCTCCCCGCTGACATTCCCTGGCAGCTCCGGGGCAGGAGCCCCCAGCCCGCGCGGCAGGCGCTGTGGGTCTGCAGAGGGGAGACTCTGGGGCTTCAGCACACAGCCCCACTGCGCCCCAGGACCCGCGGGGCCGCAGTTACAGTTGCGCAGCTGGGAACTTGGTCTTTTCCTCCTACAGTAGCAGCTCCATGAGACCCCTAGACCCTCTGCAGATGAAACCTACCACAGTCCTCAGCCCAGTGTTTGCAAACACGGTGCCTTGAGGGGGCGTGGGTCTACATCTGAGGGATCTGGGTTCATATTCTTTCCTACCACTGACCAGTGGGTGGACTTGGATACATTGCTCTTGTCTCTCCAAGCTGCAGTTTTTCCCCTATTAAATGATACTAATAAAACTAACAGTCTTTTAAAATGGAGGTTGGGTAACATGCATAAAATATCAGACAAAAAAAATATCAGAACCGCAAAAACAGTGCAGTGGTTTCCTTTGGGGCAGCTCTTTCACAGCCAGCAACAGCAGGGAAAGGGAGCCCAGTGTGGGGCCTGACGTCTGCCAGAGAGTCATAATCAGCCCCCATGTGGGGCAGAGGTTGATTGCGTACATCTAGCACTCAGAACAACTAAAAAGCAATTTCACTGCAGGAGCCTCAGTCTAATTCTCTCATAGCAACTGGGCGAGAGATAGCCAGAGGAGACTATCACAGACAGAGGGGGCTAGACAGAGAGCCTCTGGGCCAGAAAGTCCTCGGGCCCTGCCTTCCACGGTCAGAAGCCAAGAGAGAGAGGGCTGTTGAGTACAGAAATGGCTGGGCCTGAAAAACCTGACCGCAAGCACTTGGACCCCGCCAGGCCACCTCCGCACACATCTGGGAGCTGCCCTCCCCAGCTACCAAAGTGAGCAAGGAACGGCCCCACCTCAGACGGCTGCCCAGCCTGGGATAAACTGGGGCTCTGGAACACGGGGTGCTGCCTAAGCCCAACGTATTAAAGCAGGTAGAGAAAACCGCAGCTTGCTGGATTCTACTGCTGGGGATCTTGGAATGAAACCATTTAAAAATACAGAGAGAATGTTATTGTTTGCATTTTGACTAATTGTTTTCTCCTTCTTCTTCAGCAATTTATGAGATTTTAGAAATATTCCTCTCTCCTTATTCTTTTTCATACTCTTTTATCTTTCTTTTTTCCTTTTAATTTTCTACTGTTAATTTTTTTGTTCTCCATATGTTTTCTTTGTTTTCTTTCTTTATTTTTTCTTGTATGCTCTCTTCTGTTTCCTTAATCTAATTATATATATAATATATACTTCTATTCCTTAATATGACCCCTTGTGTTATTTTTCATTATTCCTTCTTGTTTCCACTTGTTTATTTTTTTAATTTTTCCTTCCTTCATTTTCCCATTCCTAACCCCTATATGTTTACTAGTATAACCATTCCGCTGTATCAATCTTTAGATAGAAAACTATATATTATTACTGTTAAATTCCTTTCTATTCTTAGTAGAGGTATAGTTGTCACTAAATGTCAATGTTTGGTTTGTCTTGGTGCCTATCCTACAAGTATAGGTATCTTTATGCTTTAGGGTAGTATATCATTAGTTCTTTTGATTTGCCAATGTCTAGTTTGTCCTGGACCACATCATCATTGCTGCTATTGCCAGGGTTACTGAGTGATTATAATAGATTTTCTCTTTACACCAGTGTCCAGACTGCCTTTCTGTCATTACCATACTTGGGTCTATCCCCAGAGAACTGGCTGTTGGACCCGTTACACTGCATGTTCGACCCAAAACAAGAGAGGTGGCTGGATCTTGGGGCAGAGGCAAAGGACTGTGGTTATCCATGTGCAGAGTACATCACTGAACAGCAGACACTAACTAAAGAAACCCTTACACTAGTAGCTATGTCTTTCACTGTAGGCTTCCACAAAACTCAGCACAAAACAAGAGAATCCTGAAAACACAAGGCAATAAATATTTCACAAAAGTCCCATCTCACACAAAACTTATGCAAATGTTATTGAGGACACCAAAAGCCACCCAGCCGAATTATTCAAAAAAAATAACAGAATATTAAAAAAAACAGATTAGATAAGGTGTTTCAGTAGGCTTAAAGAGGATATAATTAAACAGGTAATAGATGTAATAAACAAATGACTAGAGTACTTCCTGAAGATACTAATAAAAAGCTAGCTGAGCTAAATAAGATGATGCAAAACATAAATGACCAGTTTAGCAAAGAATTATTATTGTCCACAAAAGGGATCTAAGCAGAAAACCCAAAGATGAAAATTTTTATTGAAAATGTGAGCAGCAGACATAAGCAATGTGAGGACAGAATTCAGGATTAAAAGACAAGCTTACTATAAAGGCCAGTTATTTTGTGATGCTTTAAAACAACAAAAGAACATGAAAAATTGATCCAACAGCTCCAAAATGACTCAAGGAACACTAAACTGAGTTTAGCCTGAGTTAGTGAAAAATCAGAACACAGCACAAAACGAACAAAAGTTGTTCACAGAAGTAATAGCAAAGTGCTTTCCTAGCATAGGAAAAGTATTAAGTATACACATTAGTAAGTCAGAAAGAATCCCAAGTAGCCACACTGAAAAAGAACACCTCCACAGAACACCACACTGAAAATCCCAGAAAACCAACTCAGAGGCAGAATCTTAAAAACTGTTAGAGAAAAGCAATGAATCCCTTATGAAGGTAATTCATCAGTTACAGCAAACTTCCCATCTCAACTGATATAGAAAAAGCCTTTGACAAAATCCAACATCCATTCACAATAACAACCCTGAAGGAAATAGGTACTGCATAGAATAACCTTATCTCGATCTGACAAAAGTCGTTCATGAGGAACCAAAAGCCAACATCATATTAAATGGGAGAAACTGAAAATCTTCCCTCTAAAATCAGAAAGACAAGGATGACCGCTATCACCATTCCTGCTCAGTTCTCCAAACATTAGCCACAGCAATCAAGCAAGAGAGAAAGTAAAAAGGATATTTGTGGGAAAGGAAGAAGTCAAATTATTATTTGTAGATGACATGATCCTCAACACAGAAGACCTCAACACAAAAGCTTCCACCGAAGGACTGCTACAATTAAGAACCAAACTCAGCAGCATAACAAGATACGGAATCAAGAGTACGCCTGCATACAAGTAGTAAGTTCACTGAGAAGGAAATTATGAAAACAATACCATTTACTTCAACATCAAGAAAAACTAAATATTATGGGATTAATATCATTAAGGAAGTGAAAGACCTCTGCAACTGAAACTTGTACTCTGGAAGTGAAAAATGAACAGGAAATTAGAGAATAGAAAGATATTCCCAATTCCTGAGTGGGCAGGATCAACATTGTCAAAATGAATAAACTTCCAAAATTGGTACATATATTTAAGGCAATCCTAATCCAAATGTGAATCTGTTACTGAAAACAATCCTCAAATTCATATGGAACTAGAAGAGACCTAAAATAGCAAAGGCCATCCAGGACAAAAAGAGAAAAGCAGAATGCATCACAGTTGCAGACTTCAAAGTATACTACAGAGCTACAGTGATACAATCAGCATTATATGTAAGCAAAAACAGACATGTAGATCTATGAAACAGAGTAGAGGTTGTAGAAACAACCCCAGGAACCTTTGGCTACCTAATCTTTGATAAAAGTGCCAAAAGTTCTGTTGGAGGAGAGATTGTCTCTTTAACAAATAATTTTGCAAAAACTGGTTATCTACCTGCAGAATACCGAATCTAGGCTCACATCTGTCACTGTGTACTAAGATAGACCAAAAGATCTAAATGTTAAAAACAAATACCAAATCTTTTGCAAAATAAAACAGATACACTCTTAATGGCTTTGGCATAGGCAAGCACTTTTGGGGTAGAACCAAACTGAATAAGAAATAATAGCATGGTACTTCAGTTCATGCAATTAATTCTACCATGATTCTGGTCACAAACCTAGTTGGATGAGAACTGAATCAAATTCAATGATTATGTTCAATGTTGATCTTGTGGGTAAATTTGATTTGGTTGTTGTCCAATTACATTTGTGACCAGAATCCTGGTGAGAATTGAGTTCATGAACTGAGATGTCACTGTATCAAAAATCAATAAATGGGATCAGATCAAGTTTAAAAGTTGCTGAACACCAAAGGAAACAATGTAAGAGTGAAGAGACAACATACAGAATAGGAAAAAAAAATTTACAGCTATTCCTTGGAAAGAAGACTAGTAACTTAGAATGTACAAAAACTCAAAACAAAAAAATTAAAAGAGCCAGTAAAATAATGGACAACTGGAATGAGCAGACACTTCTCAGAAGAAGAAATACAGATGGCCAATAATGCCAATCATAGAAACACTGAGGTTCCATCCTACTTCAAAGAGAAGGGCTAGCATCAAGGAATCAAATAAAGGCTGGCAAGGCTGCAGGGAAAAATGAAACTTTTACATTGCTGGTGGTAATACAAACTAGCACAGTGATTATGACAATCAGCAAGGAGATTCTTCAAAAAACCAAACCTAGAAATTCCATTCAACCCAGCTATTTCCCTTCTAGATATCTTCCTAAAAGCATTAAAGACATCATATTACTGTAATACTTGCATACCCATGCTTATAGAAGCACAATTCACAATGACTAAATTTTGAAATAAGCCTACATGTGTGTAAATAAATAAACAGATGAAGAAAATCTGCTTTCATACACAGTGAAATACTAATCTGCCCTAAAGATGAATAACTTGATTCATTTGTAGGAAAAGAGATTCACCTTGAAACAATAAAGTTTTGCAAAATAAATCAAATGGATAAGCTTAAATATGACATGGTTTATCTATTATGAGATATCCAAAATATAAATAAAGAGCAAATTGAAAGACTGATAATAGGAAATAGTGAGGCAGATGTCTTGCAGACGGAAAGGAGATTAACAGAAAAAGGCAAAAGGAGGAAAGAAGAAGGAAGAGGATTTAAAAAGAAGTAACATGTTTTGTAAACACACACAGACTACACAGAAGGAATGTTAACATTATGTACTACAACTTTATACTAATAAAAATGTATAAAAATCAAAACAAAATAAAAGAAGAAATAGCCAGAGATCACTTCATTTCTCGCTATCTCAGCTGTGAATGGAATGTAATAAAAACACCTACCTGATCGGGTTACCAAAGAGGTTTCATTTTTGTTTGCAAAGTGCTTTGAAGAGTACCTAGCACATAATGATCATTTCATTTTACCTTACCCAATATTTCAAGGTTCTAACGCTCAGCTATTTTCAATAATAGATGTTACTAAGAATAGTCCTTTCCAATAAGTAGGCCACATTTTAGTAACTGAAGGAAAAAATTTCCCACAGTGCAGCAGAGATTTGATGTAGATGCAAGGGAGAAACATGACTATGAAGATTTGAAGCACTTTGGGTTACAGTTGGAGGTAATGACAGTACTAAAGAAGAAATGCAAAGGAAATATGGCTCTGGAAACAGAACTGGTTAGTGACATTTATTTGGAGGAATTGAAAGAAAAATGGAAAATTTTATAGAAACTAGTACAAAGAGAAAAGGAATCTAATAAAGCTGTTGCTATAGATCAAGAACTCACTGAAACTTAAGCTAAGTTCACAATCATTTACAGAGAAATGACCCTGCACTGTTACACCAATGGTGGGCTGGAAGAAAAGAACTCAAAACACTGACACACCGAGAGGATGGGGCAGTGGTGGAGATTTTCCCTAGCAAGGAAAAGTGTATCTCTACTCACATCATTTAGAATTGCTGGGCACGACTACAATAAAAGGTTGAGCAGCGTTATACGACTGCTATTACTTTCATTACCTCCCTACAGATAATTGACCCAGAATCCAACGCAGACTGTTCACTGTCTCCCCTTGCATTCCTGCTGACATCAGCTGAGATCGCCAGGGGTCACGCAGGGTACTAAGAAACCACTTAGGTGAAATATTCATAGAAGCATTACATAGGAACCTAGGAACCATCCTTCCCATGAATCTTCACAATCAGTTTCAGTTGGCATAAATATTTAGATGTGCAAAGTAGCATTACTTGAAAATAGAAAACCAAAAGCAAAACTAGAAACTCCAGGTAAATTTTTACCTTACCTGATGCTGAACACATCAGTTTGAAACTAACAAGGTTGTCAAGGACTAGAAAACAAGAAGGCATCAGGAACAGTTAAGTTTGAACTTCAAGAAGACAATGAAATAATTTTATTATAATTATACTCCAAATATTATGTGTAAATACTATACTAAAATTATGTTGATATGAAATTAGAGTTTGACAGAATATGCTGTGTTTTTTCTGGTAAATTTATAATATGGCAAAATCTCCACAATGGAAGTTTTATTTAACTAGTCTCCACTGAGCTTCTCCCACGTGTCCGAAACAATGTGAAGCCCCAGAGCAGAGGAATCTTAAATTTCTATGCCTCTAATTTGTTCCAGTTTCCTGTCCCTGGGCTATAGGAATGTATATATTTTTGTATAAATTTTACAACTAAGATAATCCAGCTGTAGGTAGCTCAAACCATTTCTGCTCAGTCTAGTTTTCATTCCCTAACTTTCCTCTACGGTGATGCAGTAGCCCCACATACATTTGCAATCCTTCTGTGGGGAACTTAGTGACGATACTCTGAATTTGTGTTAGGAGGTTGTAATTTGGTAGTGTGCCACCACTTCTGAGTTTAGTTACACTATCATTAGCCATCTTGATGTGGCTACTGATTCAGGGACACTCGTATCACTGTGCTCATTCGACTTGCCAGGGTCTGTGGTTCTGCACACTGCAAAGGAGGGAAAGTAAAACTTGAACACACAGAGGACAGCATGCAAAAGTTCTTTCACATTAGAAAACTTCTAAAGGACTGAAAGAACTGGCATTTTCCCAGATCTGGTAACGATTCTAAAAATATACAGGACTTCAACAAACAATAATAGTTAAGGGGAAGAAAAAATTTTGTAAACTATTACAATATAAAACACATTTCAATGGCCCTTTTAGATATTTTCATTTTTACTGGTCTCTGGTGAGAACTATAGTGCAACATTTGTATTTGATATTAATTAAAGGTTATGCAGCAAAAGGTGGAGACAACTCACTTCTATATATTTTCATTTTCTGGTATTTGCAAGTTTCTAAAGCAGTATAGTTAAATTGCAACTTTTTGTTTTAAATAAAAAAATTTTCATGCACGAATTTATGATTTTAAGAAGCACAGCCTAGTTGTAGAAGCTCCAGGTCTGCAAACCCTGGATCTATCTTTTAAAAAGAGTATCAAGCAAAACAGATTACTAAAGAAAAAAAACTAGCACAGAGTTCACAAAACAGTCAATAAATAAAACATGTAAGTGAAGTAAACAGTGGTGGTGACAGTTGGATTGAAGAGAAAAACAAGAAAAGAAGGTAAGAAGTTCTGGATGAGTAGAAGTGCAAATCAAAATATAGCAGACTCAAGGAAACCATCGTAAGAAGAAAACATTTGACCAAAGGTGTTGAGGGAGTAGCCCCATGCATATGTAGGAAACGGGAACAACTGGCAGAATCTCACTGAGGCTGCAGCGTCCGGGGGGGAAAAGCATTCAGTTCAGTGTGGCAGGAGCACAGGAGGACGGAGTTAGAAGAAGAGATGGGCGTGGAGGAAAATGTGGAGATGGATAGGCAATGCTGGTGTAATATTGGGAATATTGTGGATTTTATTAAGTCAGACAACTAGAGTATTCTGAAAAAAATAGATAAACTGACACAATTTAGAAGAGTTATTTTAGCTGCCATGTTGTACTGAGGCAGGGGCAGAAAGATCATTTAGGAAGCGACTGGTTCCTCCAAGAGATGCTAGAATTTTGTCAGACTGGTAAAACGCACTTTTACCTGGGATCCCTTTTGGAATCAATGAGATTTAATAAATGAGGTACTATAAGGATTGAGTTGTAATCTACAATGATTAGAAAGACCTCAGGAGAAGCCAGTTTTGAGGAGAGCTCAAACTCATTAAATTTAAGAAGTTATTTGGATATCTCACAAAAATCCTATCAGGTGAGCAGTTAACTGTGTGAGTTTGGGATTCAGCAGAGACGTCTAAATTGGGTATGTAGATGTCTACACCAATGAAAACTAGAAGACACCACAAAGGAGCAAAGGGAGGTAGAGAAAAACATCTGAGGACTCAGGCGGAGGCCCTGGAGGTCTAAGAGGGGAACGGAAGACTGACAGAGAATCCTCAGCGATGTGAGAGGAAAAGCCATGAGCTCTCTTGTCCTAGACGCTGGGAGGGGAGCGCGGTAACTTAGCCAGATGATGCTGACAATCAGCTGAGACAGTATCTGACCTTTTAGTCTTGCAAAAGGAAATAAAATCCTTGGTGATCTTCATAAAAGCAGTAATCATGAATTTGGGACATAAACGGCTTAGTTTAGTTGATTTCAAAGGTGAATGGGAGAAAAGGAAGATGAATTTAAACAACTTGTGTTGATAGTGTAACTACTCATGTACTTTTATAAAAAAAAAAAAGATGGTGTGAGAAGAATCTTTCTTTTTCTTACATAAATGACATGTCAAAATGTTCAGATATCAATGGGAATGGAACCAGTAATGAGAGAAACATGTATAAGGAAGAAATATTTTATTAAATAAAAATTTAACCATGAATACATATTGGAAATTTATTAAGTGCTTAGTATAAAGCAGAGAACTGTATACTTTGCAGAATGACTTTATTGCATTTGTTTTCTTTTTGTATTAGTTTCTCTAAAATTTTCTATTTTTCTTTCCATTCCTCAAACAATTCCATTTCCAGAGCCAAATTTTATTTTCCATTTTCTTCTTTAGGATTGTCATTATCTTTGACAGTAACACAAATTGCTTCAAATCTTCCTAGATTTTGTCTGGGTCCTCGGAAGTTCTCTGGAGCGCCTTACTTGGAACAATCACAGCAGCTGCAACAAAACACTGACGGGCAGTTGGCCATCACTTACGGGGGCAGCAGGTCCTCCCCACTCCCTCGAGCACAGCTGATTGGCCCTGAAAGTATTTGTCTACCTGCTAGGAATGCCTTCTCCTACCTGCTTTTCCACATAGGATAATTTCTAAATCCAAGGCATTATATTTAAGTACATGAATAAGAATACATACATCATCATTTTAGGATATTTTCCAGCAGAGTATAAGACAAACTTAAATCTCAACCTTCAGTTAATTTCCATTGCATTCCATAAACAGAGGTAACATTTGTAAACAAAGAAAACAAATGTAACATTCCAATATGAAATTCACCCTGAAAATAAACGCTAAGCCCTTGGAGAAGAAACTGCATACATCTTTTCTGTTTTTTGTTTTTCAACACCAATCATTTCTCAAGAGTAACCATGAATCTTTTCTGGCAGTCCTATGTACTGTAGAATGCTAAGCACATTGGTTTCTATACTTTTTGGATAATACATTTAGCTCTGATTTGAACAAATTACACAAGCTTGTAGAATCACTCCATTTTCTTTTCCCATTAAAATCTGGCTTCATTTATGTCATCTCTGATATTTGCAATCATATTTTCAATAGAATTTTGAACCACATTATTTTGATTTCAATGTACAAACAAGCAATATAATCATTCTGGCTGCAGTATAATCTTCTTAGTTATAATTATTATTCCTTAAAATACTGACTTCCTATGGGCTCTAAAATATATTCCTACTTTCTATTCTGAAGCAATTCCTTTTCGTTAAGAAATGAAAGGGCACTTACATATATTCCATTCTTCTGAAACTGTACTTTATCATTTCAATGGCCATTGTGTCTAACCATTAGGTATTGGAATATGATATTGTGCAATCATAAAAGAAACAGAATTTTAGACATCCACAGAGCTGAATATAAATCAGCAAGGAGGTTGGACTTAGAATGGAATGTTAGAAGCTGTAGGAACTCTGAAAAGTGCTCTCATGTTGTTGCATCTGGACGCTGCAGAAATACTGAGATCTCTTTGGGGCTTCCTCATGTGAAGGAGAAACAAAACTGTCCCAGGAGTCCAAGTACTTTGGGTTAACAGGTTATCTCTGTGTTCTTGTAACAATCTAATGCTGCACCACATAAGACGAGTGGGCTTAAGTGCTGTTTCTCCTGCCTTGGGAGGGCCCGGCCGGGAATTTGTGTGCCAGATTCTGCTGGCGGCAAGAAAGCTCCACGCACAGCAGTAAGGTCTGTAAGGGACAGCATAAGAGGATGGCAGCTCGCGTGCTAGTCTCTGGGACTCGATGGCTCCCCGTGAGCCACGACAGTGCAGTTCAGACATGCTCTCTGCCCTCATACTGCACAGTCACTTGCTCTGAGTTTTATGTTCTTCACTGTTCAACAACAGCTATTTTCAAAGCTGTTATAAAATGTAAGTCAATATATATTTGTTTTGGCTTTTATACCAAACACCTAATAAATGTTGTTTGAATGCAGTGTTATGTTTACAGGTAAAAGAGACTGAATAATTTAGCAAAAATACATGCACAAAGCACCACAGTAATTACAAAATTAAGAAAGAGTGATTTGATTTTGCAGTGCTGAGCACTGAACCAAAGCTCTTGCCCAAAGTTTTAAACACTTTCTGTGCAAGTCTTTAAAATTCTAATAGGCCTTCATTTGCTCCATTGAGGAAATGAGGAGAGGGGAGAATGGGGAATTCTTTGTGAATTTTCATATATACACGTTCAATTACTCCACAGTCAACAAATACTATATAGTGTTAGATACCAAAGTTAGCATTATGCTATCTCAAAATATGTCACATTGGTATATTGGTTCTTTCCAGCTGCAATCACTGGAGGACTTGTAACTTCAGAGAGAGCTGACATGACTTTGCCTCCACACAGCAAGCAATAAATGTCCTGTCAGGAAGGATAAGTAAATGTCCTGAGGAGCCTTTATTTCCCCCTGGCTTTTATATCCTTCCCATATATCTCTTAATCACATCCCTAGGACGTGCTACCCCAATCCAAATATTCACTTTCTATTATGCCCTAAAAAAATGCATTGTTATTTGTTTCGAAGGTATTTAATCCTCATACTTTGGTCATTTTTTAGACTTCACTCTCTTGTAAAGATCCCCATGTACATGTAGAAATAATAAATCATGTGTGCTTTTCTCCTATCAATTAGCTCTTTATTAACGTGGTTCTTAGATCCAGCCAAAGAGCACAGGTAAGACTTAAGGGAGGAGGGACAGAAGAGATCTGTCCTTCCCAATAATACCCACCTGACAGACTTTTATATTGTACGTACAAACATACACCTACACAGTTATCCACACGGTACAGATGAAGAAACTGACACATAATGGGTCAATGACTTACCTGAGATGTCAGTTACTGCCATTAGTGAAGCCAGCAGGTAAACCTAAGTCTGCCTGTCTCCGGAGCGCGAACTCTAATTTACGGTGTAAATGATTTAGCACTCACACAAATCCTCAGGCGCAAGTGAGTAAGTGACAGGGGACATTTTGAAGAACACTCCCCCAGAACTTTGCATCCAGGAGTGGTAGGTCTAGAGGAAGCGTTCAGTGTCACAGAGCTTGGCTCATCAGGTGCTCTTGGACCTTCTGCAGTACCCAAAAGCCCTGAAGTCCCGAGGCCCTGTTCCGGGGACTAATTCCACTGCTTCTTCCAGGCCACTTGCCTCTTTTAACATCACACTGAGTGTGTGACTAAGAGACCACTTCTTTCCTAGGGCTCAAGCACCCAAAGACGTGTTGTTTGTAATGACTCTTTCATTAATGTGATCTCATAGCCGGTCCACTCATTTCAACCTTCCTTTTTGTCTTAAACCCAAAAGAGTTACTTTATGTTAATACCATTCTCCATTTTTTGCTTAGTGTATCATTTTCTCTTCTCATTTTTCCCTTTAGAGAAATACTTTTTCTTTTCAGATAAAATAAATTATACATCATTACTTAAAATTATGTATTCTACATTCTGCATGATTATGTGTCTGTAGCTTTAATTAAAGTAATGTTACCAGATGACACAACATGAAATTCTTTCAGGCTTCTGAAACATGATGCCAAATTACTGCCTAGAAATGCTGGATTTATTGCTTTGCTATCAGCCATGCCTACGACCACAGCTCTGGCTCCACCCATATCAGCATCACATTCAAGTATAAAAGATATTCTTTCTAATTTGATGAACAGAAATATAATTTTTTCCTATTTGCATTAATTTGAATCACATATGCATGAGTATTTTTGCATATTTATTTTCATATTTTGCATATTTATTTTCTTATTTTGGTCATGACTCATCTAATTTTAAAAATCAGAATTAAAGCTTTTCTTAATTATTCATGACATCTTTACATTCAAGATCATTAGCAGTAAATATAACTTATAAATTATATTTAATATAAAAATGTAAAATATAAATATTTAACTGATTTAATATAAACGCATAAATATAAGCATTTCTTGATTCGAAACGTAAGTCAAAAGGAAAAGTAGATGATCCACCTAATTTAGCAAGCACCGTAGCTTGGCAACACAGTACTCGTAGAGACAGTGTTTTGTGATCTCTTGGCTTGCTGGAAGCGGTGACCCAGCACCAGCAGGAGACTGTACCTCGCACCACTAATTGGGGAAAATATGAAACTTTGAGGTACCGTTTCTACTGTATGGGTATCACTTTTACCCTCCCCAATGTCAGAAAATCTAAGTTGAACCACGTAATTTCAAGGACCAGAGCTAAATTTTCACGCTTGATGAAGAGCCCACCATGGAAGCAGTAGATAGGAATTGGAGCTGGGAAGAGGTGGCAGGCCATTACAGGAGCTCTGGAGAGAGGGCTGCATTGAGGTGGACCAGCACTGATCCCTGTGGGAGAGGGTTAGGCAGTGTTGTCACTCTCCAGGACATAGGGACTGGGAGGACATACCGCTCCCCTTCGTCATTTGTTGAAGGTTTCTGGAGAATAGTTATTACTTCTCAGGCACTTACTGCCTCTACCAAAGAGATGCAGATAAAAGTGATTGAAATGACATTTGTATTTATTAAAATAGTCAACCCAAGGGACAAGGCCCACGCATCAGTTTGTGTCTTGCTTGCTTTCTTCAAGCATTGCTTGTGTTACATTTCTATCCTATCCAAGGAACGCCAGGCATCTCTCCCTCTCTGTAATAGTATTTACTCTCTCTGACTGTGCCTCTGTCTTTTCCTATATTAAATTTATTTGATATTGTTTATCTCTTGGTCAGTCTTTTTCTACTCTCTAATTAAGATAACATATGTTTGAGTGTTCACAGTGTGTTAGTCAGTTACATAGTTTGCATGGATTGTTTTATTTTGTCAATAATTCTCTGAGGAAATTATTGCTATTATCTCCAATTTTCACCTGGGTAAACTGAGACTTGGAGATCAAATAAACTTTAGCCCCATCATCAGACCCAACAATCTACTCTTCACCAATTCTCCAGGTGTCATTCCTAACTTAGGGTAGGATCCTCCCCTGTTTTCACCCACACATAAATACTTACAAAGCTTTAAGGTCTCTTTTATCCTCTGGTTCTCTGCCTCTTTTCCTTGTCACTCTTTAAACTTCAGTGAACTGAGTTACTGCCACTCTCTTTCTTTTCTGTTGTTTTGTTTCTTTACTGCCAAACTAGCAAACAGAATGAGATACCTTGATGACATGGAGGGGGATATAAGAAGAAAGAAGTCTGTGTACAATCGCATGTGCAAGGCAGAAATAGAACTAAGGACAGAGGAGCCCGGGGACAGACATTGGGAAGCAGCGGGGACAGATCTCCACCCCGGGAAGGGGCGTGGTGACTCTCCCTAGGGGAGAAGGTGTGGCCCGTTCCCACTATCCAGTGAGCAGGGTGCTCTGTGTCGAGTGTAGTTTCAGGCTTTAATCTGTTGTTAGTCCTTTTTACCCTATGACTTCAAAGACTCTAGCAACAGTCAGCCTTATGTTTTGACATTGTGAGTTGACATTTCTTTAATTTTTGCCTTCATTTCTTCATGACTGTTTTACTGCGTAGTTTGAATGGTGCAGAACAAGGAGGTGAACCAGATACCATTTTAAGTGGTCAGTCTATACTTTGACATTTATATTTTGAAAACTGAAGAGATTTCACAGTTTGCTAGCTTATTTGTTTCTGTTGACTTTTCATTGAGTCATTGTTGGTTGAATTTTTATATCTTCTCTTCTCTTGAAATTATATCAACATACTACAAAATAGATTATTAAAAATGTATAGACTCATATTTTAACACTT